>CAHIKZ030000026.1:975000-982500 GCA_903632075.3 Acanthosepion pharaonis
AATTTAGTGTTTTCGGTGGAGTAATGGATAGCGGCTTGGATTGAGGAATTGGAGAGCCGAGTTCGAATCCATTACATTCACTTACGTGCTAATACCCTTGGGAAAGGTATGAATCCCACTCTTTTCCCCCAGCTATGGGTAAATAGCAGGACAGACCGACTTCAATAACCTTGGATGGCAACTGGTCTATCGCAGAAAGAAATGGTAACCTAATGCGGAAAAAAATCTTCCTTCTCAGTCATGTAGCGAAATCAAGCATAGCACATAACTGAACTGAATAATAGTAGATTTAGTATTCTTAAGTTATATATATTTCTTAGATGGAGCATTTTCCTTACTAATTTATAACTTGTTTCCCTTTCATCTTATTCGTGGTTCTTGCTTCCACCTACTAATAGTAGTAGATATACTAATCTTAATTTATACGCATTTCTTAGATGAATCATTTTTATAATGCATTTTTAAATTATTTTTTTCATCTTATTTTTGGTTCCATAAATAAGATGTAGAAGAAGCTATACGTATTTCTTAGATTAAGAATTACCATATGCTATCCCTGTTCCTTATTTTTGCTTCTTGTTTCCCAGCACTAATAGTCGTAGATATAGTAGTCTTAAGTTATACGTATTTCTTAGTTGAAGAAATACCATTATTCATATTTCATATTTTTTTTATCTTCTTTTTGATTCTTGTCCTTACCTACTAATAGTCGTAGATATAGTAGTCTTAAGTTATACGTATTTCTTAGTTGAAGAAATACCATTATTCATATTTCATATTTTTTTATCTTCTTTTTGATTCTTGTCCTTACCTACTAATAGTCGTAGATATAGTAGTCTTAGTTATACGTATTTTTAGTTGAAGAAATACCATTATTCATATTTCATATTTTTTTATCTTCTTTTTTGATTCTTGTCCTTACCTACTAATAGTCGTAGATATAGTAGTCTTAAGTTATACGTATTTCTTAGTTGAAGAAATACCATTATTCATATTTCATATTTTTTCATCTTCTTTTGATTCTTGTTCTTACCTACTAATAGTCGTAGATATAGTAGCCGTGTTTCTTAGAAGAAGAAAAACTGTTATTATCTGGTTCTTGTTTTCACCCACTAATAATAGTTGTAGCAGACATAGCAATCTTAAGTTATCAATATTTGTTAGATGAAGAATTTGCATTATTCTACTTTATATGTTTTTCTTTCATTTTATTTTTACTACATGATTTCGCCTACTATTAGTAGTAGCTGTAGTAGTCTTAAGTTATACGTATTTATTAGTTGAAGAAATACCATTATTAATTTTGGACGAGTTTTTCCTATTTCTTATTTTGGCTTTTATTCTCTCTCACTAACAGTAGGAGATATATTAGTCTTAAGTTTTGCGTATTGCTTAGATAGATAATTCTAATTATTCATTTTTCTATTTGTTTTCATTTCATTTTCTTTCTGGATCTTGTCTTCACTTACTAACAGTAGTAGATATAGTAGTCTTAAGTTATACGTATTTTTTAGGTGAATCAATCTCGTAACTCATTTTTAACTAGGTTTCTTTTCATCTTAATTTTGTTACTTCTTTATAACGTGTAACAGTAGTAGTAGTAGTAGTAGTAGTACTAGTGGTAGTAGTAGTAAACGCAATAGTGTAAGGTTGTCCGAATTTCTTTGATAAACTAATATCTTATTCCTTTTTCAAACTGATTAATGACCTGAGGATTAAAAAGAAACAAAGCTACGTGTAGACAGGGGATAAAAATTCAATAAAGAGTAAAGAAAAAAAAAAAGAAAAAAAAATTAATAATACTGACGATTCCCTATCGCATAAATTTGAATAATTTAAGATTATTATTCAAAACATTCTAGAAGGAAGGGCAATATGCATTTAAGAAGTACGAACGATATTCATTGAAGAAATACAGGCAATATTCATTTAAGAAACATGCACGATAGTCATTTAAGAAGAACGGAAAATATTCATTTAAAAGTACAGAAATTATTCATTTAAAATGTTCAGGAAATATTAATTTGAGAAGTACTGACAATATTCCTTTACGAAGTACCGGCTATATTCATTTAAGTAGTATGTGCAATGTTAATGTAAAATCATTGAAGAATTTCTTTTTAAGAAGCACGGCCAATATTTATTTAAGAAGAATGGACAATATCAATTAAATATTAATTCTAGAAGCACGGACAAAATTTACTCAAGAAGCAAGTACAATATTCATTGAAGATACACGAACAATATTCATTTTAGAGGCAATGACAATATTCGTTCAAGAAACACGGACAATATTCATTTATGAAGTTGTGGAATCTTCCACATCAGCCAAATACACCTCATTGTAAAAAGCACTCTTCCTCATAAACACAGTACATAGACAAGCATTCATTGGTTAATCACCTTCAATCTAGCTTGCTGATTGATCAGTTTCGATCAATCATTTGACTGATCACCCTCACGCGACAGATCTATTTTGGCGCCAACTCAGTCGGAGCCTGTCACGTAGTACAACAAAATTATAAAAACAAAACACGTGTAAACTCTCTCTCTCTCTCTCTTTCTATCTTTCGCGTTTCATTCCTCACTGGCAAGATGTAATCTTTAAGAACTCCCGTCTTAACCTTTGCGGTCAGACCATTACCAACATTCACGCAAGTACGAACTCTAAAATCTCTTCTGAACTTTTACCAACTTTTACAACTCACAATTCCAAACATGCTAAAGGAACTTTATTATTCTAAACTACAGTTTAATAATTACTTTTTCTTTATGAGCTCAAGTATAAATATTTCCAAGTCTAAGAGACATAACTCAAAACCTTTCATTTCACATGCATGTATATCAAATACTTAATAAATTCAGTTGTTACGTTTTGAAACAATACGCCATGATTTGTTTTTAATATTTTTCTTTAATTGTTGTGGACGAATGTTTTTAGAACACCAACACTAAAAATCCTTCTGATCACTCAAAATTCATTCGCCAGCCCGCAACAAAGTAATGACAGTATTCGTTCAAGAAGCACCTACAATATTCATTCAAGAAACAAAGAAAACAATCATTCAAGAAGTATGGACACTATTTATTTAAGACGTATTGACAATATTCGTTCAAAAAACACGGACAATATTCATTTGGGATGCACTGACAATATTCCGTCATGGAGCACGGAGAATATTCGGTCAAGAATCACTGTCGGAATCTGGTCAAGAAGTACGGACAGTAATCATTTAAGAAGCGCGGATAATATTCGATCAAGAAACACTGACAATGTTCGTCTAATAAGCACGAACAATATTTATTCAAGAAGCACGTACAATATTCATTTAAGAAGCAATGGAACATTCATTCAAGAAATACGGACAATATTCATTTAAGAAGCAAGGACAATATTCATTCTAGAAGGTCGGAAAGTGTTGAAGTAGTAGAGAAGCACTAAATATCTACATATATTCAAGTCTACACTAACAAATGTTCTTTACGCCAAAAATATAACAAATATACATCGACCTGAAGATTATTGAAGGATAACTCATTTAATGTGAGTATTGAGAAATAGTGCATTATGATAAATAGATAAAATATTCATTGACTTTAGAGGGGTAAAAATCCTCCGGAATGGACAACTCAATATTGCCAACTCAACACCGCCAACTCAACACCGCAATGTCAACACAGCCGATTGAAAACCGCCGACTGAACGTCGGATCACCTCGGGACTGAGACATCTCAGGATCGAGACAACTCAGCTGCAGAAGAACATACTTTTCTTTATAAATAAATAAATGTAACCACAACCGGTGTAACTTAATTTTTTTCACAAAACTTCTCCAAATCAACGTGCGGGCAATAAAAATGCCTACTCGGCGCGCGCGCACCCACAAACACACACATACATAACATTAATTATACACACCTTATATATATATAGATTTTATATATATATTTTATCTATAGCGATAGGAATGTTTATTTTTAATTTACAAACCCGGTCAGCATGTGGCCGTGTTCATAGTTGATATTATTGAGTGTTGGCTTTTTTGTTCTTATTATCAATGCTTACAGTATCTTTAGCCGTTTATGGATAAGATTAATCGTCTCCTTTTTTGAATTCTGACTTTCATGTATCATATCATATCATATATATATGACTAGCGATCGTAAATACTACTTATTTCAGTGTTTAACTTAACTGATAAATTGGCACTTCGTTAAGAACAATAAAATATATATTTTTTCTCCTAGTGTCATTTCTAATGATATTAAACTTGATGATCAATTAAATTTAGAACTAGACATTTGTTAGTTTTCATTTTAATTTTTAATTTAACTGTGAAATTACAATTTTATTTGTTATATTCATTTCTAATTTAATTTAATCTAATCTTAACTTTGATGCACTATATTGGTATATTGTCACGTTATTTTGAATTACCATATACTTGTATTCTGAATGGTCATCATCGGTTACGTAACTGTTTTCAACTGTACTTTCATGTATATAAAATATTTTCAGCTAGAGTGAAAGAATAAAATGAATAAAAAGTCAAGAGAACGAAACGTGTTGGCTTAGAATAGTTTACCTCTTGTTTTTTTTATTCATATATATATATATATATATATATTAAAGAAAACGGACCACTTTAAGGTTCCATTATAATAATTTATTTCACCAGAGCCCTTTTAAAGAACGCCGGATCATAAGATAGCACTTCCAAAAGATGAAACGAAAAATGAAATGAAAATTGATGGGTAGTGTAAGTTTTTGTAATTTAACAGAGAGTGTAATAAGGAATGGTTAGAGAGACATGGTAGAGTTTAGGGAGGGTTTAATTTAATATTTCTCTCAATCATACTTAGTATTGGGGGAGAAGGAGTGACAGACATTGACCTATTTAACCGGTAATATATATATATATATTATATGGCGTTAAATTTCATTTTCGTACTAATGGACGACTGTTTAACCATCAGCAGTCCAAATCACTTCTACGTACCAGTATTATACGCGATCTACTTTTTGCAGACGACGCTGACCTTGTGGCTAACTCTTTAGAGGAAGCTCAAGATTTACTCAACCGGTTTTTGGCTGCATGCAAGGCATTCGGACTTACTATCAGCATCAAGAAAACTGAAGTTATTCACCAACCTTGCACGACGCCGAAGCAAATTACAGGTGTAAAACAGAGACTCCTGTCAGTAAGTTTCCTGATGTTCTTTACAAGTTGATAGAGAGAATTTCAAGTATGTGGAATCTTTCAAATACCTCAGCAGCATGGTAAATTCTTGTACATCACTTGATGAGGAGATTGTTAATCACATTGCAAAAGCCAGCTTTGGCTTGCTGCATCATAGGTTGAGGGACGAAAGGGAAATAAAGCTTTGCACTAAAATCCAAGTGTACAAAGCTGTCGTTTTGTCAACTCTTTTGTAGGACTATTGATATGTCCCGGAAAGGGATATATTTGTTCGAAGTAGCAAAGTGGTGGTTGACTACTGTAACCGGGTAGGACAATCTAGCAGGTAGCCATAATGGACTGGTCCTCATCGTACTGGTGGGCAATAGGCGTAGGCAATATGCGAAGACAATAGGCGTAGTCCATGTACCTGCACATTAGTCTGTATTTATGGCTGACACCAGCCAATCATATTACTGTGAGGGGGTAACCCAGGTGTATGCATATTCATTACATCAGCTCTCAAACTTAGACACTTTATAGATGGCACATTAATCGATTACATATCTTACATAAAGTCTGTCTCCGTACAAACTGTGGCCTTTGATGATCGAGTGTCAAATGCCGAGCTTTTGAAGAAATGCAAGATTAGTACCATCGAGGCCTTCATAATGCGATAACAGCTACGTTGGGCAGACCATGTGGCAAGGATGAAGTGATGAAGACATGTTTCGTTGTACAGTTTAGACATGTCCTGTCTACTCATTTTCGTTAAGATCCTTTCCTACTATCGGATAAGGTTTTGATGTCATTACTGAAAGCCGAGACAAAATCAACCTGTTTATACATATATATTTTATTATCAAGTACCTTCGACATATCCATGTCATCATCAGAATATTGTTTATAATAAAGTAAGTATTATAATATCTATTATTCTCAGACAAATTGTTGTGTTATCTGAAAGTTAAATTGTTTAGAAATGGAGTGAGGGACGCTGCGTCAGTACTTGACCGCTGAAACCGTTCTGAAAATTAGATTTCTTATAAATGGAGTGAGGAACGCTGTGTCATTGCGTGACTGCTGAAACCGTTTAAAGGGAGTTAACTAGGTATGGTTTGGAGAGTTTTTTTTTACGACATGAATAGTAAAAAGAGAAACTATTATCGTAAACCTTGGCATTTCAACCTATCTATTATACACATTTTAAAATATTTTTGAAGTATTCATAACTGATTTTTATTAAGGTTTGGTTTCATTTTTTTTTAATCTAGATAGCTTCAACAATTTTTAGTTTATGTTTATTCTTTTCGTGAAAAAGTATAGAGGTATTTTCAACGAGGATTTTCTGAATTTCGAGTGTGTACAGGTATGTTGTTGTAAATGTTTAGAAATGTTAGACATATTATTCAAAGGAAAATCTAGCCGCCGAGACAACGTTGTTGTCGTGTGTACAATATAAATATTATTTTTAAAATGGGAGATACAATCGAATTGGAATGTCGAACTGAACCCTTTAATTCACTCACTCCGGTAGACTGTTCTAGTTCCACGTGCCATGTTTAATGGATGTCAGTTATTAGTTATTTCCTGTTAATTCCCCTCTGCAAATTCTCCACTGCCTTAAGCAGGTATTGAACTCAAGGACACATGGCACAGTGAATAAAGACTCCAAACGCCGTTTCTCGTACGATCACGAAGTTAAGCAACGTTGAGTCTGTTCACAACCTAGATGTGTGACCAATTGGGAATACCAGATGCTGTATGTTTGGATGCGCGTGTGGTGTAAGCTCAGAATTGGAAATTGGAAAGCCGAGTTCCAATTCCAGTCGGGTTCGTCATATAACAATTACGCGCAAGTAATCATGGGAAAGGTATAAATCAATCTTTCTCCCACAACTACGGATTAATTAGTAACTTGATTAATTAGTTGTATCAGTAAATCATTATTGTCTCCGAAAATTTATTACAATCTGAAATTATTTTCTGGTTTTAAATAAAACCAAAATAGTTGATAAGCCGTAAAAACAATCCAATGTAAATCTAAAAGACGAAATCAAATAAAGATATAAACTAAAGGTTTTGAATACAGTGGTTTTATAAGCCTTAATCCTGTGATAAGAAATAGCACTTTGTGGTCTTTTGCTTTCGTGTAATGGAGATGAAAACAAGTACAAATTGTAAATATAAAGACGAAGGACGCGCTGCTACTGCTGATATTAATGGCGATAATATTCCTGTTCGTAATTATAATACGTTGTCTTGTCGGTAAGAAGATGAATAAAAAAAAGAATTCGATGAAAAGTGAAAGATAAAGAAA
>CAHIKZ030000026.1:985000-990000 GCA_903632075.3 Acanthosepion pharaonis
CTATGATGCCGCGGCGATACGAGTGAAACATAATTAGTGAATCTGAGGTGTATTATTGAATTGTTACGTGATCCAGCAAATCAGATGATCAGTATACCTGGTGTACCTGTAGCAAATAATTATTGAATTCATCTTTAAAAAACATGCATATATAGAAAACTGAAAGAAACTCTACTTAACAGGAGACTCCGGTGGTTCAGCCACTTACTACGGCTGCCTGGTGATGAGTTCGTCCGTAAACTGGTGGCGCCAAACGCACCCACTGGTTGGAGGAAGCGCCGAGGTGGTCAACTCAAGACGTGCCTCGCAACGGTCAAAGCAGATATGGAACTCATGTCCGGTCCTCGCGTTTTCGGGGTCCGACGCTTGGAATCGCGAATGGCTCGATCATGCCTTCGATTCTGCTGCCGATTGACGGGGAGGTGGATGGCCTTGATGCGCGATGCGGTTAATTCAATTGGAGCCGGCTCAATCCAACCCGAGTGAATGCCGTTACAAGACAAGACAAGAAGCATATATAGAAAAGTTATTATAAACAAAACTACACACGCGTACACATCACTCTGTTTGGATGGTTAGCTAATATTCGTATTGTACCTGCCTGCTAAGGTACATATGTGTTTCTTTAATACTCATAGTAACAACCTGTTCTTTATACTGCAAAAGGGCCGAGCAGTCCCTAGATACACTCTTTGGAAAGTGCATATAACTGGGTTTACCAATAGCTGAACGGAGCCAGTACTCTCGAATCCTCAGTCATGATTACTTCGTGCCAGCACAACACCAACAGTTTCTGAATAGTTTAAATGAAACACTGATACTTTCTACGCAGCAGCACAGTACATTGGGATCGTCTCCCCAGGCCGATACTATTATGGTCATCTCCCTGTTAAATCGACTATAGTGAGATATGAAACCGAGTCTCAGGCTCGAAGCGACAACGCTCTAACCACTCGGCCAGATCCAACATCATCTAGTTGTTGAATGATTAGCATGCTGGACAGCCAGACTATCTTCAATCATTTTATTTATTTTTTAATGCGTTTATGTTGTATAAAATTTCTAATATAAATTAAATACTATCAAAATAAGCCGGAGAATGCAAAACGCGATTGAAAAAAATTCTCATAAAGAAAAATAGTTAAAGTAACTGAAATACAAAGCGACGAGAAATGTCGAAAAATAGATTTACAATCTCGAACAGCCATTGAAAATTATTGTAAAAAATAAATAAATAAATAAATAAAGAAAAATTGGAAAAAAAAAACTTTGCTACCCATAATGCACCACTGACCGGCATATATAAATAGTCGAGCCAGTTCTTGATTCTATAGACATTTAAAACTGTAGATTTTTTTTTCTTTAGGTAGCTGTCTGTTTCTCTCGTTTATTTCCCCTTTTGTAATTTTTTAATCATTTTTAATAGGCACTGAAACTACACTTACATTTCTAAAGTCTAGGTAGCGAAACGGAAAGCTCATCAGAACAGTTACACTGAAAATATTTATAGAAAAGGCACAGAGAATCTGTGTGACAGCAATGGGAAAATGACTGGAGCCAAGATACCAGGACCGATTGTATTGCAGATTCTTTCTGTTTTATCAAGAATGTTTAAATACATAGCAGAATCTCCACAACAGACCAATTATGACGTTCTAAAGATAAAACGGAAGTGGAAACTAAATCAATATATATATATATATAAGCACGGTGGAGTAATGGTTAGTGGCTTGGATTGAGGAATCGCAGAGCCGAGTTCGAATTCCAGTGGAATCCATTACATTCACTTACGTGCTAATACCCTTGGAATAGGTATGAATCCTCTTCTTCTCCCCCTAGATACTCTGATTCCTCAATCCGAGCCGCTATCCATTACTCCGTCAAGATATAGTGACGAATCGTCTATTGTCCTGTGCAGAGCTCGGCCCGCTCAGCATTGACGTAATTTAGAACCAGTTAGTATTAGATTGCATCAACCATCACCGTGCAGCGAGAGGAAACATTTTGTTCGCTCTCTGGGTCTTCTAGGAGATTTGTGAGTGATTCTTTTTCCATTTTGTACTCACTAGGAAACCTGAACATTGGCTCTTTAACAGTATAATTTTATTTTATTAATAAACGCGTATTTTAGTCGTGGTTCCTTTTTCTCCTCCTTATATTTTTCTTTTCTCGCAGTGCTAATTGTTATTCAGCCAATTTAATATTTGCCAACGTATACTTCTGACGAAGTGTTGCTTGAAATGGATCCTTAAAGATGAATGCTTTCCTGCGTTTTGAAATCTATATATATGTTCTTTGGTCCAAAACTTCTGTCTATATATATATATATATATATATATATATATATATATATATATATATATATATAAATAACAATAGGAAAACTGTAATATTAATCGACGCGTTTCGTCCAATTTTTTCGTTTAACCTTGAAAATCCACATTGGACGAAACGCGTCGGCTAATATTACAGTTTTCCTATTGTCTTTTACATTCATAAATATTGTCTTTTTCTAAAGGTTAACTCTGAGAATTATATATATATATATATATATATATATATATATATATATATATATATATATATATATATATATATG
This sequence comes from Acanthosepion pharaonis, assembly GCA_903632075.3. Taxonomy (NCBI): domain Eukaryota; kingdom Metazoa; phylum Mollusca; class Cephalopoda; order Sepiida; family Sepiidae; genus Acanthosepion; species Acanthosepion pharaonis. The sequence goes on from CAHIKZ030000026.1 coordinate 987,600, forward strand.
AAATGGGTATATTTCGGCAGCATATTTTCATTAAGAAAGGTTTCGTTAAATAATTTAGATATGTTCCGTCTACTTATTCTCGATAGGATCATTTCATATTCGCGGATAAGCTTTTTTCGTGCGGTTATTAATAGACAAAAGGAAAACACCTTGTTGGCTCAGATTGTATTTATTTCCGAGTACTTTCGACTTAGCATAATGTCATCAGCAGTGTTTTGTTAATTATAAAGTAAGCATTTAGTAATTAGTGTTGTGAAGGATGGAATACACACACACACACACACACACACACACACACACACACACACATATATATATATATATATATATATATATATATATATATAAAAATATCGGAGAATATATTTTTATCATTTTAAAATAAATCAGTTAAAACTAAATCTAACAAATGGACACTAATGGACTGAAGTGTCCATTTGTTAGATTTAGTTTTAATCGATTTATTTTAGAAATGATTAAAGGTATATATATATATATATATATATATATATATATATATATATATATATATATATATATATATATATACTGAGTGTCCATTTGTTAGATTTAGTTTTAACCGATTTATTTTAGAAATGATTAAAGATATCTTACTGGAATTTCCAATATTTTTATAACACTATTAGACTTGAACAATAAGCATGATTAACAGAAGAATCGTGATGAAATCGATCAGAAATGAAAATGACATGTTCATCATTAATTACTTATAGCTAATCGGAAGCTCATGGAAGATTGAAAAGTTCAAATTTGTATATATATATATATATATATATATATATATATATATATATATATATATATATATATATATGTATAATTCCAGGATCATTTTCCAATTTATTTAAGATGATCTTCTCTCTCATTTTCAAGTCCTTTTCTACTGCTCTTTGCGCTTTCATAGTTGAAACCCCACTCTCCGGTGCCAAATGTCTTATATCCATAAGACATTTGAGTTGGATCTTTTCTTATTGATCTCTCTAGCTATAAATTGAAAGGATGTTATCCCGATCCAGTTTTTCCTCTTTACTTTTTCCTCTTTTTATAAAATTATTCACCGTTCTCTTAAAAAGGTTTTTGAATGGACTTTGAAGATGGAAGCCAGAGTATGAATGTCGCTACCATTAATGAAGGGCTGAATAATTTTCCTCTCACCATTGCTCACTTAAATATTTTTGTCGGATGGATAATTTTGTTTTTGTCACGTGTTTTGTTTTATATATATATATATATATATATATATATATATATATATATATATATATATATATATATATATATATATATATATATATATATATATATATATATATATATATTATATCTTCGGTAAATCCAATCGAGTTCTCTCATTCACTGTGTGTTTATCTAAAAATAAATACGCTTAAATTCCCTTTCTTTCCTGCTCTGTAGCAACGGCTTAGGGGTAAAAGCTCCGACTAACACCATTTCAGCCGGGTTTCGATCCTAGCTAGAGGCAACCGGACGTCTTGCCACACTGATGAGCTCTGATACTGGTCTGTCTGTGGATGACTATATATATATATATATATATATGAGGAATCTGTGAAAATAAATATTGTCTTTCATTAAAAAAACAAAATATCAACAAATTTTATCTTGTGAGAAAACTGGGTATACTTACAATCTTACTGTTTCAAATAAGAACTTATTTGTAAGTTATTGAAAATTTGTTCTTGCGTATAAGACGACTTCAATCTTATTTCTTTAATTTCCGTTTAAAATTTCTCACAAGAAAACACATTAAAATACACATAAATATAACACTTTTTCCCAGTCAACGGTTTGTTTCACTTTTAAAAATGGGTGTTTCTTGTTACTACGTTGATCTTTTCTTCTAGCCGCCAATGTGAAGTAAGTAGGGTATTGTATTGTTTTCAATGTGTCTTCAAATTATTTAATTTTATCATCTAGATAGCGGGGTCTTGATATTTAAAATGACCTGGGATCTTTTTCTTATACCGGTTTAGATTTATTGTAGTTGAAATCAAACATATCGTGTTTTGTCTCACTAACGGAGATTTTTAATTCGTTTCCGAAGGCTCTAATGTTTAAATCAATTTGTTTCTGTAGCCTTTCTAGTAAAAAGTAATTACCGTATTTGACGGCATATAATACGCACGGGTGTATAAGACGCTCCTTAATTTCAGCAGGGCAAATCAAGAAAAAATTAGTAATTATGAAAATTAGTAAAATTATTAGTAAATGTTATAGCCTAGGCTATGTTTTTGAGGTATTATTTTGGTTAAACAAGTCATGATTACAATTAAACGAAAAATAATAGGAAAAAAAGAACACGAAGCCAATAAAAACTTTATTATATCCAAATGTAAGAAAACAAAATAAAAATCAAGCAGTT
>CAHIKZ030000026.1:995000-1000000 GCA_903632075.3 Acanthosepion pharaonis
AAGAAAGAGAGAGAGCGAAACAGACAAAAACGGAGATATAAAAAGATAGAGAATTAGAAAGTGATAGTGAAGAGGAAAGAGATAGCTCCATACAGTGTGAGATTTAGAGAGCGAAAAAGAAATAGAATGGGAAAATAAAAGAGAGAGAAAGAAAGAAAGAGATATAGAAAGAAAGAAAGATAGCGGTGGGAAGAAAGAGAAAGAGAGACACGAAACAGAAAGATACAGAGGAGGAAAGAGATAGAGAAAAAGAGATACGCCAAGTGAGGGAGCGACAAGAGAAGGTTTTGCGTCTCCAAAAGAAAACGTACAATGAGTGGAATAACAAATGTACAAGCGATAATATGCATGTGATTTCGTTAAAGAATCAGCGAGAATAACCAATTCATAGACGTCATAGATATTTGTGACGTAGAAGACACGTGATAAAAGGATGCTAGCAGACGTGACGTCAAAATGACGTAAGCAATTTTGCTGCCCCTAGAAGGAGTTTAACACACGTCTATGTATGGATATATATATATATATATATAATGTACAATTCAATAACATATCGAAACGAGATTTTGTGTCGTATTTACGGGAGAAATGTGTAGATGACTTGTCAGTTGTAGTAGTCATAGCAAATTTATAGGCGACGTGTACATATTTCACTGACTTCATTGAATTTATTCAAGATTTTTTTTTTTATTTCTGATCTTATAATCCATGTTTATTTTTAATTTTGCAGCATAATATGTAAATTTGTAGATAGTAATTTCTTTTTTTACATAATTATAATCAAACAAATGTATCCTCGTAATGAACAAGAAATTTAATGTAACACACACACACACACACACACACACACACACACACATATATATATATATATATATATATAAAAAGTCAACATTTGAAGCCTCTGAGTGTTGACTTCAATGTTCACTTTTATATTTATATTTACATACGCTCTATCTCTGATATTAAAACTATATTTCTTCATATATATATATATATATATATAGATAGATAGATAGATATTTCTGACAGATTAATATATACGGTAAGACAAATATTGAATTGTCAATTTTTACATTGTTATATATATATATATATATATATATATATATATATATATATATATATATATATATGTTCGAATATCACCATGGTCGATTTGTCAGGAAGGAGATGTTATCGGTCTGGAGGAGGACAATCCCAGCGTGCGGCACCTGTGGAAAGTACAATACCAAGAGTTGACCAAAGCTCTGTGAGTGAAAATGGGTAGGCAGAACTCATATGGGGCCGTGGGATAGTTGTGCTAGCACGAAGTTACAAGTCATCGTGACCGAGGTTTTGAGTGTGCTGGTGCTGTTCAGATTGTTGATCATTCTAGGTAACACGCTCTCTCCTAGAAACTGTAAGTAAGGTCTGCTCAACATAGTCGCAGTATAAACAACAGATTGCCCTGTGGGTGTTGAACAAACACAAATGGGCCTGACTGAGAGTCTGCAATAGGGACTAGTAGACCGGTATCCCCAAATACGAGTGGACAGCTATTTATATATATATATATATATATATATATATATATATAAATATACATTTTCATGTTAAACGTTCTTTTTTATAGATACAAGTATTTAAGTAAATGCTCTGTTTATAATAAACAGTATTAAATAACATTTACCGGCCTGAATGTTCCAGAAATTTTCATAGAAAATATTCGTCCTTTGACAGGATTCGAACCTGCATCCTATACGGAACCGTCATTTACGCTGACATGCCTTACCGTCTCGGCCACAAAGGAGCGTTCGGTACTAAACATTAAATCTGTTACGAAAAAAGAACTAAACAAAATGAACACAAAACGATCAGCTTTAAAAAAGGACTCGTAACAGGAAAAACCGAATGAAAAAAGAATGTTAACAATAAATACTTTTTCACACCCAACCCAGTTCTGCGGAATCAGAATCAACGTTGAGTTTAAGCAAGCGAATGAGCCAATTGGAGTAAAGCGCCATGCAGATTTAAATTTTTCTCACTTGTGACGAATGCAGGTATTGATTTTTTTGCATGCTAGCATGCTAGTTAACATTTGTGACAGTCAGCTGTTGGCTCTCATGCTGGCCAATAGATTCTTCCTGCCTATTCGTGGCAGTCAGCTATTGACTGTAACTCTGGCCAATAGAAAATGGCCGCAAACTACATGAAAACTGCCGTAGAAGTATGGGAATATCGATTATTTCCACTATCGATGGGAGTTGGGAAATGCAAAGTCAGTCTTGGCCTTCCCGCTAACTTGGAGCATGTGCATGTAAATTTTGGTGCAAATGCGCCGAAAATTGCGGCCGTGTATTCGTTACACACACACTCACACACATCCAGCCTTATATATATATATATATATATATATATATATATATATATATATATATATATATATATATATATATCCGAGATAATGATATTTTTATATATGAAAAACAATATTGGGGAAATTGTATGATAAGGTGGAAAAAGTTTCCTTGTGACGCGCGGCGTTCTCCAAGATTTTATTGGACTAAATTTGTTATGAAGGTACGACGACGACAGAATTATAAAATATGCTACTTTGATCAAAGGAGAAAATAATTCACTACGACCTAAATGTCTAGAGAGTGCTTTGATCGTAAGATCACCCACTGTAAATCTGCACCTTGGCTCTTACAATATTTCACCATTCCTGATATCACAATGTGTGATACCTACGAATATGAACGATGGAAAGAAAAATAAAAAAAAGATTATAAATAAAATAGGCTAGACATAAAAAGAAATTAAAATTCTAAAATTCCCAGCACACTTCGTTCGTGCACATGTGTAGTCGGAACAACATAATAAATTTAGACTCATGAAGTCCTGAAGATCTAAACGCATCACAAATAAACCTTTTTCCACCTTATATGAGTGAATTACAAAAATGAAATCCAAATTAACAAATATATCCATTCAGATGGCCATTTCGTCCCCGGGATATTCTCCCTGGGACTTGTCAATGCAAATATATTTGTTAATTTGTTTATTTCTTTAACAAAATCTCCCGGGGACGAAATGATCATCTGAATGGGTTAATTTGGGTTTCATTTTTGTAATTCACTTATATGCTCTATAATAAATATATTGAATACTCTTTTGTTGATCAGTTTTAATATTTTATATTAATACGAGCTACTTGGATTACTTACCTACGGATTTTTACACACACACACACAGATATATATATATATAAACAGTGAGAATAGAACTAAAGTGCTCAGTGCCAAAATCGATAGAGCTTAACTATAATATAAGAATACCAAATCCGTTACTCAGAGTTCCAAGCAATCCGCCTGATGGTTGCTTTGGCATGAATATTAGCAGCGGATGCACCATTGCCCAAACCTGCGTACAGGAGAGATCAGTCCAGTTTTACCAGCAAGGGACTGAATTTAGACTAACTTTAGGCCGCTAACATTATCTCGCGAAATAAAGGGAGGCATACTATATATATATATATATATATATATATATACACACACACACACACACACACACACACACACACACACACACACACACACACATATATATATATATATATATATATATATATATATATATATATATATATATAATTATTTAATTAAAAATATGATTCCAACGCTTCATAAGAGTTCTCATGTTTCAAAACAAGAACCGAAATCTTCAATATAATTATTTGAATTAAATTGAATTAAAGTGCTAAGCTTTGTTCCATCTTCAACCGATTTTTTTTTGGCAATAACTTATTCCTGAAATTTACGCGTTTTATAAGCATATTCATTACTGAAATTAAGATTACTATGGTAACGGCTAGAGCAATTGTTTAAAGAAAAGGAGCGTAAGGGTTAATAATTTGTATCAATATCTCAGTTACATTCACAGACGTCAAGTCAGGGTAAGGTTGCGGTGTCTAAATTTAAAGCGGAAGATGACATCGTCTAGTCTGGTTAAGTGTCTATGGAGATTTATTTATTTTTATTATTTTATTATTTACATACATACAGAGAGAGAGAGAGAGAGAGAGAGAGAGAGAGAGAGAGAGAGAGAACAAACAAGAATGCGTCTCTGCTTTTATGTTATTCTCCTTGTGTCTGGCTGCAATGCTTCACGAACTTTCTCCATATAATGTAACTATATCTACTCCAAGTACGTGCAGCCATACAATTTGGGTTCCATCTCTCGTAGATATATTCACGTTTGGATGGCTATGTGGTTAGGTGGGTTACATAAGTTTTAAACTGGCCAAGGAATTGTTGCCATTTAGGACGTCAATCGTCTAGAGTTGCTGGTAAGTGTTGTGTTCCTTACTGACAAGAGAATTGGAGGTTACCCATCCTTTTCATCCAGTAAGCCGTGGTATTTTGACGACAGGGATGAAGAAAAGAAAGTCGTGCTCTTGTGGTAAGAAGGAGAAGGCCTTATGTTTGTTGAAAATGATAGTTTTTATACTAGTAAATAAAGATAGAATATTTACAAAAGTTTAATATAGCTAAACACTTCAGGATGGCGTAGCGACTTGGAACCTGTTGTGGTAGGATCCACCTAATTTGCATAGTGGAGTACCGACCATATAAATATGGTTAGTACCGGGAAGAGAGGGAGGAATCAAGAGATTCAGGTACCGGGAAGAGAGGGAGGAATCAAGAGATTCGACCAGAGACTCTGCCCGACTGCGATTCAGTCAACACATTCTCCAGGAACGGTCTTATCAGGAATATACAAAAGACTATATGTAAATATTGTGTACACTTTCTTGTTTCAATACATTTTGTTCTAAGTACATTTTGTGTTGCATTATTATTCCCTGCATTAGTCAAGTTTCAACAGAACCAAAGTATGTATTTGCAAACTTTTATCAGAGAATCGAGCATCGAGTAAAGTTCAGGCGAGTGCGAATTGCGTGTGTATTGATCAGCCAATTTTCGACGTCTCTTTCCTGTCAATACTCTTGACTG
>CAHIKZ030000026.1:1005000-1017500 GCA_903632075.3 Acanthosepion pharaonis
GTGTTTTTGCTAAATTATTTATATATGCTGGTCAGTAGTGTATTATAATTAGGTCTATTGAATTATTCTAATGGTTATCTGGGTGAGCAGTAACGGTTGTGTTTCAAATTATTCGAATGAAAATAACTGCGGATCCGAATGCAGGTGTGTGGCTATATTATAGTGTTTTATTTTGACTTCATTATTCATTGCTTTATTATTTGTTGTTTGTTATCATTTACTTGTCTTTAAGTGTCGTTTACTTAAGTGTGGTTCGTAGATTGTTAATTTGTTTATTATTTACTTAGTTTACTTATTTATTGATTTGGATTCATTTATTAAACATAATTATTATTTTATTTTATTTTTTATTATTTTATTTTTGTTCGTTTTCAGTTTAGTAACGTGGCAAAAATTTGTTTTCGTGTCTGCATTTTGAGATAAGTTCTGATCGTTTATTTAGTAGTTTTTATTGGTCTGGGAAGGTCATTATAGCTATTTTCTCCTCCAGACAGAGTTTTTATATTTTTGGGGTTTATTGTTGTAGGCTGTTGCTTTTTTCCTAATTCCCCATGATATTTTAGGTGTCATTTGGTTTCGTTTTAAATTTCCGATATACGTTTAGAAAGCATTGTGCTATTCGAGTATTTACTATTTGTAAAGGATGATTTGTGTGCGTAGGTTCTTTGTTTCCAGTGTCTTTTATCTAATCCTATGTATATTTTTTCTTTGTTATCTTCTGATTTTACAGTGGCATTGTATATTACATTGTTCGGCAACTAATTGCCGTTTAAGTACATTTCTTTGCTCTGTAGTGGATTTGATTTGTGCGGGTGGTTTGTTGGTTGAATTCCTGTTGTATTTTTAAAAATAGTTGTGTCATGTTCTCGATGAAATTGTGGCTGATTTTTTTTACTGTTTTTTGTTGAGTATCTCGTGGAGATTGCTTGATGGGCATGTATTTGTGTATGAGTTTAATGAATGTATTTCCTACGTTTTTTCTATACGGTTGTTTTCTGTTCCTGTTGGCTTTTTGTGTGGTGTGTGATGTGTATGTGAGTCTTACCAAAAATCCACTACTTTTTAGTGCTGTTCCATAATATGTCTTAACTTCGTTGAAGATGATTTCAATGGAAGTATTGTCAAATAACCTGCGGATAATTGAGAGTGGGACCTGCTAGACTATTGATGGTGGCTGGTTGTAAGACATTTTCCAATAACCCGCTATCAATAATTAAGTATTGACCTCAATGTCAACTTATATATATATATATATATATATATATATATATATGGGGGGGGCGTGGCTGAGTGGTTAGAGTGGTTCGCTTTCTGGCCCTGAGACCCGGGTTCGAAATTCACCATGGTCGATTTGTCAGGAAGGACATTCCTGATGTTATCGGATTGGATCGAGGTCGATTCCAGCGTGCGGTACCTTTGGAAATTGCTGAAAACCATACCACGGGTTGACCCAAGACTTGTGAGTGAAATTGGATAGACGGAACCCTTGGGTGCTGTCGATAGCTGTGCTAGCACAAAGCCACAAGTCATCGTAGCCGAGGGTTTGAGCATGCTGGCTTTGTTCAAATTGTTGATCACGCTGGACAACATACTCTCTCCCAGAAACTGTAACTAAGGTCTGCTCAGCATAGTTGCAGTATAAACCACAGTTGAGATCCGTATGTGTTGAGGAAAGAAAAATGTACCTGAGCCAGCGTCAGCAATAGAGATTGGCTAACCGCCCTAGTAGACAAACATCCTCGAATATGAGTGTCCGGCTATATATATATATATATATATATATATATATATATATATATATATATATGTGTGTGTGTGTGTGTGTGTGTGTGTACAATGGCTTGATACTTCAAAATTTCATTATAATATTAAACACCATGTAAGCACTTTAATACTGAAAAAAGGCAAATGTCTCAAGAAATTTTCAGACAATACTTTGTCAGAGATGAATTGTTGACGAAAGCAATTACTTTTTTCGAACAAGTACAACGAAAATCACCATATATAGGAACGAATTAAAAATGTTACGCGAAATGGTAACGAAAAAATGCATATATTTTATTAGTATAAGTGAGCGTATATACAAAAATATATTTTCTAAGATTAGCATAGCGTGGACCAATGACACAGCTGTGGGGCATCCAGGGAGAAGGGTCTGTAGTCCGCTCTTTCCCGCTGATATGTCTGTGAGTATAGATGTAATATGTACGTGCAGATTGTCATACATAATTACACACACACGTTTGTATGCGTTTTTGTATCCGTGTGTGTCTGTATGTGTATGCTGACATTGTAGCCAATATTTGATGGGGGTGGTTGACACAAGGAGAATTCAGGAGAGTGCAGTGAGAAATGCACTAATTGCTCTTGACTTGAGATTTTGGAAACTGGAAATCTCTCGATCATACTTTCATTCATATTCCAATTCATCCTTCACTGAATTATGTGTGTCTGCCCATGCGTGAAAAAGTTACTCTGAGTCATCTATGCAGCCGGTTAATAATCTAATCTATGTAAATATTCTATTTCAATTATCTGTCAGAGATTGTAAGATGTTCAGAAAGGCACACACACGCACCCCTCATATATATATATATATATATACATATATATAATATTTTATATATATATATATATATATATATATATATATATATATATATATATATATATATATATATTTGATATTGATATTTATATATATATATATATATATATATATATCCTCAACCCCAAAATTGAATAAATAGCTTTATCTTCCCAAACCAAAACAAAACTATTAAATAAGCGATATAAACAAATTTTTACTACGTTAATAAAAACACCGATTAAAAAATAAATAAATATATAAGATAAGAAATAAAAATAAAAAGATAAAAGTAAAAATAAAAAATAAAAACAAATAAAAACAAGCAAAATAATTTACCCCAAATAAATAAACAAATAAACGACTTCCAGTAAAATAACCGCCAAAATAGACTACCCACAATGTACCACTGACCCGTATGTATATATATAAATAGCCGAGAAAAATAACAGCACTTGTGGCCTGACGATTGCATCAAGCATGAAACAGACTGTCGCCTCTAAGTGTTGATTTCTTTGTTCACTTTTATATTTACACACGCTCTATCTCTGATATTGAGCACTTTATCCCATAAATATAGCACATCTTAAGACTATATTTCTTCATATATATATATATATATATATATATGCCAGATTAAACAAACAGTTAAATATTTGCTAAGATCGAATGCATTAAAAGTGCTCAATATCAAGTTGGAAAACCAGACTTGCAGAGCTGTTTAATGTTTAACAAAATGAATGATGACCAGAACACTGCCACGGTTTCGACCACTACGGTCCCGTCAGGTGGTTTGTCCAGCAAATCAACGACATGACGCTCAACAACTTAAACACTTTCGTTCGAAACCGGAAGTAGTTGAGGAGGTGTAAAAAAAAATAAAACTTTATATATATATATATATATATATATATATATACACTACTGTTCAAAAGTTTGAGAATGACACTAGCTAAATATTTTTTTAAATTGGCACCAAAAGTAGTTGTTTTAAAAGAAAATCATTATACATTGTGTAAAAATCATGAGGCTTGATATTTTTTTTCAGAAATTTTATTATGACAAAAAGAAAGATGCATTTTATGATTAAATGTTTTCCTCATCAATATATTTTTATTGAGCCTTGCATAACAGCACACATTTTTGACATTCGTTGCAAATTTTTCTCAAAGTATAAATTTGATAATTAATTCCATTCTTTTTTTCAATGACTCTCAGAGATCGTTTTTCTTTTTTTTTAATGGAAATGTTTCACTCTTCTGTCAAGTTCATCTCATTCTAATTTTGAGGGTTGGTTCAAACTTTTGAACTGTAGTTTCTCTCTCTCTCTCTCTCTCTCTCTCTCTCTGTTGTGGTGGCTTCCCTCTAATGAGTCTATTATGGACTCTTCCACTTACTAAAAAATAATAGGAAAAGTAAGCCTCAGGGGGGGGAATAGTGCTAGACTGTTCTTCCGAGACTGTGACTGTTCGCAGCTCCTGTTGAACTCTCTGCCTTAGGCAGAGAGGAACCCGGATGAGGATGTGCCGAAGGGCAGAGGATCGTCCGAGAAGGTGGACAAACCCGAATCCGTTTATGCGTGTTCTACGGGGATTACATACATACATATATATATATATATATATATATATATATATATATATATATATATATATCGGTTATAAAAGGAAAATTATCTAAATCGTGTAACAACTTAATTATCAATCCCGCAAAATGTTTAATATTTAAAAATAACTAAACTAATTTAATTTCTTTTTTCCTGGTTTTCAGATAAATCGTTTAGCCATCTTAATATGATTTATTGTAAAAATCACTGAAAAAACCTTTGACTTATTCAATTAAAAAGAGAACAGGTTAAAATCGTTTTGGGTCAGCCCCACTGTCTTCCCAAATGAGCAATGATGAGAGGAAAAAGATCATTCAGGCCTTCAGTAATGGTACCAATATTCATACTCTGGTTTTCAGCTTCAAAGTCCATTCAAGAACCATCAACAGAACGGTGAAATAGTTTTAAAAAGAGGGAAGAAGAGAGAAAGTTGAGAGAAAAATACTGGATCAGGAGTTCACAACAGGAAGAGGGATCATCATTACAACTTAGAGCTAAAGAGATCAATTAGAAAAGATCCAACTCAATTCATAAGACGATTGGCACATGAGAGAGGAGTTTCAGCTATGACAGTGAAAAAAAAAAACTTCAAAATGATATCGTACGTGAAACTTGTGAGGCACCTTTTTTTTACTCCAGGAGAGAAAGTTAGAAAGTTAGAAAGGGCGGAGATTATCCTGAATAAGTTGAAAAATTATCCTGCAATAATATATATATATATATATATATATATATATATATATATGAGCTTTATGTTGAAAAATTTGCAAAATACAATGACAGATCAAACCGACAGATCCTGTCGATTCTTTTAATCAAACTTGTATATATATATATATATATATATATATATATATATATATATATATATATATATATTCTATTCATCGAGTTTCTAATACTTTTAACCTGTTCGCACTTTTTCCTGCAACAACTTCGTTATATATATCAGGTTGGGTCATAAATAATTTTCGTTTTGTTTATCAACTTTAATTCGCCAAAAAATAATGTACAATTACATTTTATTCAATTATATAGACACCGTTATATGTAATGACTTGTTAACATTTCTAAAGGCACCTCTTCTATAGTTTTTTGAGTATAATTGCGCAGGTTTTCATGTGAAAAGGTATCCAAAGAACTGTCAGATCTGGTTGTCATCGGATAATCTTTTTATCTCCCCAACAAAACGATCAACAGCGATCGAAAAAGCTAATTATCGAGTGATGCAAGGTCGTTATATCGGTTTGAGTTGAACCGACCTACCGAGTGCCAATTTTATTTTTCTTCTTTTATTTTTACCGTATCTGGCCTTGCATTGTCATGGAGGAGAAAACATTTTCCCATTTGACGTATTTCGGCCTAATGTTTACAAATAAATTGCAGCTGCTGGATATATAAATGCGCATTTAATGTTTCATTGCGTCCGCAGCACTTTAAATAAATAATACACCTGTTGATGGAAAAGTATATGGAAATAGAAGAAAATAATCTCCAAACACACCTCTACAAATTTAATTAATTCTATTATTAAATATTAAAATAATCTTCGTTTTCTTTCAAGTTGAAAGAAACAAGTTACAAAGTTCCTCGCAAACAGTTCAACGAAAACTGTTTTGTTTGACTTTTTACAGCACTGAAGAAATGAATTACGTTAGTATGATTCAAAAGATGTATGCGAAAATTTCGTATTTATGTTATTTTATGTATGCGTCTAATTTCCAGCACGTTATCAACGATGAAAATTTATATTGCTGCTACAATTACGCTTGTTTATATATCTCGCCCGTATTTTTTTCATGGTGTACGAAACACTTTAAAAGAAGGTAATTATGATTCAATAAATTATACAATAGTTTGAGTAATCAGTATTGTTTATATCCGACAAACGGTTTATACTGAAGAATAAATCTTACTAATTTACACTATGCTACTTATAGGAAAAAAAAAACTGGTCACATGAAGTTAAAATTTCGATTTACTAATCTCAAAAGTTTAATTGGTTAATAAATATATTTCCCAATTTTTAATATCTATTTTTAGGAGGGAAAATATTGTTTATCATGAGCCTTAAAATTTTCATAGCAGTCAACAAGAATGTCATCTGCTTTTTGAAAGCTTGATCGACGTTAGTGACAGAGTTGCTGATTGGTTAATAAATGCTAATGTTGAAATTTGATTTTGGGGCTCGTGTGTACCTACTTTTGCCCAGAATAGAGATTTAGTGATATTATATAAATATATTGAATATTTTTCGACAATTTTTAACGGGGTTCCACTCACAGACGATCCCTCCACACGCACAACATTAACTTTCTCCCATGGAGATTAGCTTTTGGGTTAGGTTGTGTAGATTTATTCTTGTTATTCTTGTTAATTCCCTGGTTTTTGTGCTGAACATTGTTGTATACAACCTATTTTTCATCACCTGCTGTGATATATTAAAAGAATACTTAGTTAGGATGATTCATTCGTCATTACAATTAGTTCACAAAATTAATTTTGACTTAATCTAATTTTCTTTTTTGCTTTTCCCCCCGATTATAGGCTTTTAGTCAAACAGATACGACAAAGTAAAACTGGTAACACCTTTTGAAAAGGACCGACAATCAGTGGATAACTGGTGCAAGGGATTGCTTGTAAATTTTGACGTCTCCAAAACCGTAGCCGTAAACATTTTTGACGTAGGAAAACTCGCCTCAGAAATTTTCCCTGTAAGAAACTTCGCCGTATAGGATTTTTGCCGGGGTGGAAAGTGAAATCGGCGATGCCAATTCACATTCCAGCCTAGTCTTTTACATTCAATTACGCGCAAATCTCCTATGAATTTGACTCTTCTCCTCCTCCAGCTATGGGTTAAATAACAGAGTAGATTGGACTCTGTAGCGTTGGATTGGCAACTAGTCTAAGAGAATGAAAACTATGAATTCCAAACTGTGGAGATGTCGAAGAGAAACCACTCCACTATCGTTCCCAAGAAGTCCCAACATGAAAACATTTCTAACCTCATAAGGAGTACGATAAGGGTTACCCCAGTCTAGTTAACCTTTTTTTAGACTATGCCCTGCGCATTTAGAAACACAGATATAAAGATGTTATGGTCACGGTGATAGTCCAAGGTAGAACCAATAATGAAGAACTCGAAAACGGATATGGAATAACACAGACATATTACAAACAGGAATATATACAGAGAAGGTAGAAAGTGTTAGTACGAACAATCAGGTTTAGTAAGGAGAACAATGTAGTCTCGACCAGTATCACTATTCAATGTCTTGTAATTGTAACGCGATTTGTTTCTCTCTGACTCGACTCTTTTCGACTTTATTACTATTGTTATGGACTGGTTCCTTGTACCCCCGGGTGTTCGTCTAAGGTGAACCAATAAAGAAGAACTGAACTGACAGACCACAGACGGACTTCAAAACAGGAATATATACCAGACAATCAGGTTTAGTCAATGTAGACTGAACAATGTCTTGTATTTTGTCACCCCTCCGCCACTGGCTGACTCGCTCGCTCTGGGTGACGGACTTCTGACGGACTTCACCCAGACTTCAGACTGAACAACCCCTCCGCCACGAGGGTTCACGTGGCACAATCTCCAAAAATATGCCTTTGAACCCGTGGGCTCGTTTACCTCAAAAAAAGAGACTCCGCCCTTCGGCGTAGCCTCGTTCGGGTTCCTCTCCGCTCGAAGGCAGAAAGTTCAACCGATCAGCCGGTCGCCCGACTTCGGACTGAATTCCCTGCTTCCTCTTGAGGCGCAGTATTTATTACGTATGAAATAGTCCATTATGTTAATATGGGTAAGGTCCCATAACAAAAGATATGGCACTGATCATTTCAATGTTCCATGCTACATCTCAAACGGATCTACCAATAGAAGACAACGATGAAGCTTTCCCTCCCATGCTAATGTAATGATGATAAGTAACTACTTGATCCGTGAAGCGATTATGTGGGTGTGTCATTCTAAAGCGTAATTTGTATGGCTAGAAAATTGTGTCACATGACTTGATAGTAAATAAATAAACAGGTGCATGCTGGTATGCCACCGTTGCGTATTTTGCAATAATCGTGAGAAAAAAAATGTCTGTATTATGATAAATATAATTATTATTATTTTGAAAAAAAACCCCAAGAAATTAAGAGGATCGGCTGGAAAATTCATAGGCTGACCAAGATACTCTCATGGAATGTGATCAAATTAGGTTTATTTTTCAATAGTCCCTGTTGCGGTACATACATTTCTTCTATCAGTGTTGCAATGCTTGGATACCATTGGTGAAGAAGATTTCATTCTGTTGGTCAAAAGATTCATCATCACTGTGATACTGGTTCCCAGACAAGTGTTGGGGAACAAATGATAGTCATCTGCGGCCAAATCAAGAGAATAGGGAGGGTGATCAACCAGCTCAAAGCCATAGTCCTGCGCGGCACATGTTAAAACTAAGGACTTGTGTGCTGATAAAACAAAACTAGTTTCACCTGTTTTCCTGGGCGTTTGACCATAAAAGCCTTTCGTAACTGCTTCAGCAACTTGGCACAGTAATCTCCATTGACGGTGTGACCTTCTTGAAAATAATTAATAAACACATGCTTTTGCATCCAAAAAACTGAGGCCATTACCTTCCCTGAAGATGAAACGACCTCGGCCTTCTTTTGAGCAGGTAAAGAAGGGTGTTTCCATTGTATGCATTGTCTCTTTGTCTCTAGCTCCCAGCACACAGGAAACATTCAAGGAAACCAGCTAGAGTTGCCTCAAACAATGTCAGATTTTCTCGTTAACTGATCAGCCTGGTGCGCTTTTGATCAGGTGTTAGAAGACGTGACACCCACCGAGCAAAAACCTTTGTCATGGAAAGTTCATTGTACAGAATATTCTCAACTCCTTTACAAGATATGCCATGAGCATTGACTAGTTGTTTTTTAACCAATCACTTGTCATCCATCACCATGTGGTAAACACGATCAATGTTTTTCTTGGTGGCGGCAGACTTTGGGCTATCATCGGGTCTCTCCCTTCGCCTCTGAAATTACTGCTGATAAAGCTAAAGCATCATTCCCTAATATAGCAGAAATGTCAGCATGAATATCCTTAGGGGATAAATCTTTTTATGCAGGTACTTAATAACGCCACGTTGCCAAATTTTGTCCATTTTCAAGAGAAATCGCTACTCGTTACCTCTGAGGTCTTCTTTGAACAGTCTAATGTCAGTTTACATGTAAAGTGACAATGTAGTTATTAAGAAGAAGAGTTGAAATTAATGCATGTAAGCTATCACAACTCTAACATCACTCCCTGAAAATCAGCCTATGAACTTTTCAACTCATCATCTTAAATGAACAAAAACAAGGCATCCATACTTTATGTTACTTCAATAAACATAGATAAACGTGACCGAAAGAAGACGTAATCTCAAAAGGACGGTTTTTCCCATGTCACCGCTTTTTTTAACTACTTTACGCAATGTTTGTTGTTTTAAAAAGCGATGATTTTTACTACAGTCACCATAATACCTCAGAGTCTCTATGAAGTTCGAAATAGTTCCCATATGTAAAATTTGTCGATTTGGCGGGAAGAATAAATAGATACTATAAAGGAAAGTTCATCAAAATAATTACCATGAAAGTATTTATAGAAAAGAAAAGCATTGCTGGGCATCATTTACTGACGCTCAAAAAGAACTTTTCATTGTAGCAAATGAACAGAAAGGAGGCATCCATACTTTATATTACTTCAAGAAACATAGATAAACGGGCCCGCAAGAAGACGTACTCTCAAAAGGACGGTTTTTTCTTATGTCACTGCTTTTTTAACTACTTCTCGGCAATGTTTTAAAAAGCGATGATTAGAATTGGAATAAAACCTAAACATATGAAAGTAAATTTATACATTTTTTTTGGTTCTTGATAATTGACAACAGAAATAATAAACATTATTTATTAGTATTTACACTATTTAAATTTGGACTATTGTCCTCATCTTTGGTGTTTTTAATACAACGTTTTGGCCTGAATCAGGAATTATCATTATTTACATTATTATATTGTTTATTGGAATGGTTGGCAAAACATCGGTTAATTTCCATTTGATTCGAACTTTATAAAATGGTAAATAATAAGGATTTCCTTATAGTTGGTTCACATATTTTAATAATTTTAATACAACAACAACAGCAGCAACAGCAACAACAACAAAAACAATAACAACAATAATAATAATAATAATAATAATAATAATAATAATAAGAAGAAGAAGAAGAAGAAGAAGAAAGAAGGAAAGAAAGCAGAAAGAATAATTTATACTCCTGAAGTGACTAAAATTTATGCAATTTTAGTCACTTCATGAGTATAAATTATAAACTTGGTAAGCTTGGACCTTCATGCCCGTCAAAAAACAAGTGTCAAAAGGATGTTTTTTTTTCCTTTGAAACCACTATTATTTTAGCAACCTTCACTCTTCGGCAATTGTTTTAAAAAGCGACGATTAGAATTGGAATAAAATCTGAACATATGAAAGTGAATTTATACAGTTTTTTTTTGTTTTTTTTTTGGTCTTGAGAATTGACAGCAAAAATATTAAACCCTATTTATTTATTAGATTGTTTATTTACAAGAATAATTTTATATTTACAACATTCTAAAAACTAATACAATGTGATGTAATATTTATCATTTTGACAGGGACGAACTCCATCTTTGCCGTTATTTAAATAAATATGAATCTCCCTAAGCAAAACGATCGCTGTTATTTTTTATTTATTTATTTATTTATTTTGAATGATCTTTACCTTTGAAAATTCTAATAAATACTGAAATTGGTATAAATTATCACCCCTTGAATGGAAAGGCCTTTAGTACGATATCTGTTTGCATTTCTATTCTAAAAAAAATTAACCTTTTCTTTACTAATTTCTTATTGCGCTTGATCGAAGTCGTATTGTATAATGTGGGTAATAATAATTGTTGCAATAACTTGTATTGCAAATACAAATTAAACAATGCGTAATTAATAATAAAATTGATAATATTGTTACCTCATCTGCTGAACTGCTTTTAAAAGGAATTCAACGGGTTTATAGGTGGTCTAGTATATATTTAATTATTTTACCCTAATCAAGGCCATAAAGTCACGAGGACATTGAGGGTTATAGGGAGTGAAAGAGAAGACGTTAATGAGTAGAAGTGATGAGAGGATAATAAAACGAACACAACGGATTTATAGGTGGTCTAGTCCTAATAATAAAAATTATAATAATGCTCAAATGCTAAACAAATGGATGTGTTAAGGTGTACATGTTTGTCTTACTGAATTATGATGGGCTACAGCAAATATCCGGGTCAATATTAAAGAGTTGCTTGTCAGTTGCCTGGCCTTAACCAGCTGAGCTGATGCCCTGTGCATTGCTGTCCATGGGCGGGAGTAATGTGGAAGCATCATGACTGGTGTTCAGATTATTGTTTATTTTAAATTTGAAGGATGAGGCGACCAAGGCAACTTAGGATTCGCATCTAGATATTCAATCAGGGTCTGTCGGAGCGGACTGAGTTACTCGACCTAAATGTATTTCTAATTGGGTCCCACGTGCAAGACTATGCGACGCTTCAAACAAAACCGGCTAGCAAATTTGGCTGTGATGCATATTTGTACACCAGCGTCATTTTACTGGTGTGCCACTTTTTTAACCACCGACAACAAAAAAGACTCACAACGACAAATAGTAATAATAATAATAATAATAATAATAATAATAAGTGGGCCAATATCTGCACTGGAAAATCTGCAACTTTTACGGAAAGGAAACTGAAAGAAATTGGTATGAACATCGCCTAGACACGCTTACGGAGATAGGACGTGTAACACTTTTATGGAACTGCACAATACACACAGAAAAGTCAAAGCTAACAGCCCTGACGTCGTTATCAGAGACCGCAAACAAAAAAAATTGCCTCCTTATTAATATGGCAGTCCCTGCAGACTGCGATGTATCTTTGAAGATCTTCAAAAAGCTATCAAAATACAAGGACCTTGAAATTGAAATATCAAAAATGTGGCACATGGGAACATCAACAATCCCTATTGTAGTTGGGGCCCTAGCATTAGTTGGGAAAGATTGCAGTAGACTAATTGAAGGGATTCCTGGAAGTCCATGCCTTAACGAAATACAAAAAATCGTTCTCACGACTACAACCCATAACTTACGAAAGGCTTTATCTATGTAAAATATACGTTTCTTTTTGGGGTTTTTTTAATTGCTCAATGGAAAATGTCATGATGCCATTTCTGATCTTAGGTTTCTC
>CAHIKZ030000026.1:1022500-1072500 GCA_903632075.3 Acanthosepion pharaonis
AATAAAGCGAAATTAATCAGTTTCGATATATTCGACCTAGACAGCAAGGCGATTCTTAGAGAACTGGAAATCCTACTAGGATTTACCATTGCCGGCCACGGTCTTAACAACATAAGATACGTAGATGACACAGTACTGATAGCAAACACGGAAAAGAAATTACAAAATCTCCTACAGAAGGTAGCGAGGGAGAGTGAGAAGAAGGGACTAAGTATAAACTACAAAAAAAAAAAAAAAACAGAATGCATTTTCATCAGTAAAAGGATGAACCCAAAATGCAATTTGCAGGTCGGGAACACTAAAATCAAGCAGGTACGGTAGTTTAAATATCTGGGAGGAGTTTTGACGGAGGACGGTAAGTGCGACACTGAGATCAGTAGACGTATTGAGATGGCCAAGGATGCATCCCAAAAGCTGGGCAGAGTATTGCGAGACAGGAAGATTTCTTTGGTAACAAGGAAAAGAATACTGAACTGTTACGTGACATCTGTCCTTCCTTACGGTAAATGCGACACTGAGATCCCTAGACGTATTGGTATGGCCAAGGATGCATCCCAAAAGCTGGGCAGAGTATTGCGAGACAGGAGGATTTCTTTGGTAACAAAGTAAAGAATACTGAACTGTTACGTGACATCTGTACTTCTTTACGGTAAGTGCGACACTGAGATCCCTAGACGTATTGGTATGGCCAACGATGCATCCCAAAAGCTGGGCAGAGTATTGCGAGACAGGAGGATTTCTTTGCTAACAAAGAAAAGAATACTGAGCTGTTACGTGACATCTGTCCTTCTTTACGGTAAGTGCGACACTGAGATCCCTAGACGTATTGGTATGGCCAAGGATGCATCCCAAAAGCTGGGCAGAGTATTGCGAGACAGGAGGATTTCTTTGGTAACAAAGTAAAGAATACTGAACTGTTACGTGACATCTGTACTTCTTTACGGTAAGTGCGACACTGAGATCCCTAGACGTATTGGTATGGCCAAGGATGCATCCCAAAAGCTGGGCAGAGTATTGCGAGACAGGAGGATTTCTTTGCTAACAAAGAAAAGAATACTGAGCTGTTACGTGACATCTGTCCTTCTTTACGGTAAGTGCGACACTGAGATCCCTAGACGTATTGGCATGGCCCAGGATGCATCCCAAAAGCTTGGCAGAGTATTGCGAGACAGGAGGATTTCTTTGGTAACAAAGTAAAGAATACTGAGCTGTTACGTGACATCTGTCCTTCTTTACGGTAAGTGCGACACTGAGATCCCTAGACGTATTGGTATGGCCAAGGATGCATCCCAAAAGCTGGGCAGAGTATTGCGAGACAGGAGGATTTCTTTGGTAACAAAGAATAGAATACTGAGCTGTTACGTGACATCTGTCCTTCTTTACGGTAAGTGCGAAACTGAGATCCCTAGACGTATTGGCATGGCCAAGGATGCATCCCAAAAGCTGGGCAGAGTATTGCGAGACAGGAGGATTTCTTTGCTAACAAAGAAAAGAATACTGAGCTGTTACGTGACATCTGTCCTTCTTTACGGTAAGTGCGACACTGAGATACCTAGACGTATTGGTATGGCCAAGGATGCATCCCAAAAGCTGGGCAGAGTATTGCGAGACAGGAGGATTTCTTTGGTAACAAAGAATAGAATACTGAGCTGTTACGTGAATTCTGTCCTTCTTTACGGTAAGTGCGACACTGAGATCCCTAGACGTATTGGCATGGCCCAGGATGCATCCCAAAAGCTTGGCAGAGTATTGCGAGACAGGAGGATTTCTTTGGTAACAAAGTAAAGAATACTGAGCTGTTACGTGACATCTGTCCTTCTTTACGGTAAGTGCGACACTGAGATCCCTAGACGTATTGGTATGGCCAAGGATGCATCCCAAAAGCTGGGCAGAGTATTGCGAGACAGGAGGATTTCTTTGGTAACAAAGAATAGAATACTGAGCTGTTACGTGACATCTGTCCTTCTTTACGGTAAGTGCGACACTGAGATCCCCTAGACGTATTGGCATGGCCAAGGATGCATCCCAAAAGCTTGGCAGAGTATTGCGAGACAGGAGGATTTCTTTGGTAACAAAGTAAAGAATACTGAGCTGTTACGTGACATCTGTCCTTCTTTACGGTAAGTGCGACACTGAGATCCCTAGACGTATTGGTATGGCCAAGGATGCATCCCAAAAAGCTGGGCAGAGTATTGCAGAGACAGGAGGATTTCTTTGGTAACAAAGTAAAGAATACTGAGCTGTTACATGACATCTGTCCTTCTTTACGGTAAGTGCGACACTGAGATCCCCTAGACGTATTGGTATGGCCAAGGATGCATCCCAAAAGCTGGGCAGAGTATTGCGAGACAGGAGGATTTCTTTAGTAACAAAGAATAGAATACTGAGCTGTTACGTGACATCTGTCCTTCTTTACGGTAAGTGCGACACTGAGATCCCTAGACGTATTGGCATGGCCAAGGATGCATCCCAAAAGCTTGGCAGAGTATTGCGAGACAGGAGGATTTCTTTGTTAACAAAGTAAAGAATACTGAACTGTTACGTGACATCTGTCCTTCTTTACGGTAAGTGCGACACTGAATTCCCTAGACGTATTGGCATGGCCCAGGATGCATCCCAAAAGCTTGGCAGAGTATTGCGAGACAGGAGGATTTCTTTGGTAACAAAGAAAAAAGAATACTGAGCTGTTACGTGACATCTGTCCTTCTTTACGGTAAGTGCGACACTGAGATCCCTAGACGTATTGGCATGGCCCAGGATGCATCCCAAAGCTTGGCAGAGTATTGCGAGACAGGAGGATTTCTTTGGTAACAAAGAAAAGAATACTGAGCTGTTACGTGACATCTGTCCTTCTCTACGGTAAGTGCGACACGGAGATCCCTAGACGTATTGGCATGGCCAAGGATGCATCCCAAAAGCTTGGCAGAGTATTGCGAGACAGGAGGATTTCTTTGGTAACAAAGAAAAGAATACTGAGCTGTTACGTGACATCTGTCCTTCTTTACGGTAAGTGCGACACTGAGATCCCTAGACGTATTGGGATGGCCAAGGATGAATTCTAAAAGCTGGGCAGAGTATTATTGAGACAGGAGGATTTCTTTGGTAACAAAGAAAAGAATACTGAGCTGTTACGTGACATCTGTCCTTCTTTACGGTAAGTGCGACACTGAGATCCCTAGACGTATTGGCATGGCCCAGGATGCATCCCAAAAGCTTGGCAGAGTATTGCGAGACAGGAGGATTTCTTTGGTAACAAAGAAAAGAATACTGAGCTGTTACGTGACATCTGTCCTTCTTTACGGTAAGTGCGACACTGAGATCCCTAGACGTATTGGGATGGCCAAGGATGAATTCTAAAAAGCTGGGCAGAGTATTGCGAGACAGGAGGATTTTTTGGTAACAAAGAAAAGAATACTGAGCTGTTACGTGACATCTGTCCTTCTTTACGGTAGGTGCGACACTGAGATCCCTAGACGTATTGGCATGCCCAGGATGCATCCCAAAATCTTGGCAGAGTATTGCGAGACAGGAGGATTTCTTTGGTAACAAAGAAAAGAATACTGAGCTGTTACGTGACATCTGTCCTTCTTTACGGTAAGTGCGACACTGAGATCCCTAGACGTATTGGGATGGCCAAGGATGAATTCTAAAAGCTGGGCAGAGTATTGCGAGACAGGAGGATTTCTTCGGTAACAAAGAAAAGAATACTGAGCTGTTACGTGACATCTGTCCTTCTTTACGGTAAGTGCGACACTGAGATCCCTAGACGTATTGGCATGGCCCAGGATGCATCCCAAAAGCTTGGCAGAGTATTGCGGGACAGGCGGATTTCTTTGCTAACAAAGAAAAGAATACTGAGCTGTTACGTGACATCTGTCCTTCTTTACGGTAAGTGCGACACTGAGATCCCTAGACGTATTGGCATGGCCAAGGATGCATCCCAAAAGCTTGGCAGAGTATTGCGAGACAGGAGGATTTCTTTGGTAACAAAGAAAAGAATACTGAGCTGTTACGTGACATCTGTCCTTCTTTACGGTAAGTGCGACACTGAGATCCCTAGACGTATTGGGATGGCCAAGGATGAATTCTAAAAGCTGGGCAGAGTATTGCGAGACAGGAGGATTTCTTTTGGTAACAAAGAAAAGAATACTGAGCTGTTACGTGACATCTGTCCTTCTTTACGGTAAGTGCGACACTGAGATCCCTAGACGTATTGGCATGGCCCAGGATGCATCCCAAAAGCTTGGCAGAGTATTGCGAGACAGGAGGATTTCTTTGGTAACAAAGAAAAGAATACTGAGCTGTTACGTGACATCTGTCCTTCTTTACGATAAGTGCGACACTGAGATCCCTAGACGTATTGGGATGGCCAGGATGAATTCTAAAAAGCTGGGCAGAGTATTGCGAGACAGGAGGATTTCTTTGTTAACAAAGAAAAGAATACTGAGCTGTTACGTGACATCTGTCCTTCTTTACGGTAAGTGCGACACTGAGATCCCTAGACGTATTGGCATGGCCCAGGATGCATCCCAAAAGCTTGGCAGAGTATTGCGAGACAGGAGGATTTCTTTGGTAACAAAGTAAAGAATACTGAACTGTTACGTGACATCTGTCCTTCTTTACGGTAAGTGCGACACTGAGTTCCCTAGACGTATTGGTATGGCCCAGGATGCATCCCAAAAGCTTGGCAGAGTATTGCGAGAGAGGGAGGATTTCTTTGGTAACAAAGAAAAGAATACTGAGCTGTTACGTGACATCTGTCCTTCTCTACGGTAAGTGCGACACTGAGATCCCTAGACGTATTGGCATGGCCCAGGATGCATCCCAAAAGCTTGGCAGAGTATTGCGAGACAGGAGGATTTCTTTGGTAACAAAGAAAAGAATACTGAGCTGTTACGTGACATCTGTCCTTCTTTACGGTAAGTGCGACACTGAGATCTCTAGACGTATTGGGATGGCCAAGGATGAATTCTAAAAGCTGGGCAGAGTATTGCGAGACAGGAGGATTTCTTTGCTACCAAAGAAAAGAATACTGAGCTGTTACGTGATATCTGTCCTTCTTTACGGTAAGTGCGACACTGAGATCCCTAGACGTATTGGCATGGCCCAGGATGCATCCCAAAAGCTTGGCAGAGTATTGCGAGACAGGAGGATTTTTTTGGTAACAAAGTAAAGAATACTGAGCTGTTACGTGACATCTGTACTTCTTTACGGTAAGTGCGACACTGAGATCCCTAGACGTATTGGTATGGCCAAGGATGCATCCCAAAAGCTGGGCAGAGTATTGCGAGACAGGAGGATTTCTTTGGTAACAAAGAATAGAATACTGAGCTGTTACGTGACATCTGTCCTTCTTTACGGTAAGTGCGAAACTGAGATCCCTAGACGTATTGGCATGGCCAAGGATGCATCCCAAAAGCTGGGCAGAGTATTGCGAGACAGGAGGATTTCTTTGCTAACAAAGAAAAGAATACTGAGCTGTTACGTGACATCTGTCCTTCTTTACGGTAAGTGCGACACTGAGATACCTAGACGTATTGGTATGGCCAAGGATGCATCCCAAAAAAAGCTGGGCAGAGTATTGCGAGACAGGAGGATTTCTTTGGTAACAAAGAATAGAATACTGAGCTGTTACGTGAATTCTGTCCTTCTTTACGGTAAGTGCGACACTGAGATCCCTAGATGTATTGGCATGGCCCAGGATGCATCCCAAAAGCTTGGCAGAGTATTGCGAGACAGGAGGATTTCTTTGGTAACAAAGTAAAGAATACTGAGCTGTTACGTGACATCTGTCCTTCTTTACGGTAAGTGCGACACTGAGATCCCTAGACGTATTGGTATGGCCAGGATGCATCCCAAAAGCTGGGCAGAGTATTGCGAGACAGGAGGATTTCTTTGGTAACAAAGAATAGAATACTGAGCTGTTACGTGACATCTGTCCTTCTTTACGGTAAGTGCGACACTGAGATCCCTAGACGTATTGGGATGGCCAAGGATGCATCCCAAAAGCTTGGCAGAGTATTGCGAGACAGGAGGATTTCTTTGGTAACAAAGTAAAGAATACTGAGCTGTTACGTGACATCTGTCCTTCTTTACGGTAAGTGCGACACTGAGATCCCTAGACGTATTGGTATGGCCAAGGATGCATCCCAAAAGCTGGGCAGAGTATTGCGAGACAGGAGGATTTCTTTGGTAACAAAGTTAAGAATACTGAGCTGTTACATGACATCTGTCTTTCTTTACGGTAAGTGCGACACTGAGATCCCTAGACGTATTGGTATGGCCAAGGATGCATCCCAAAAGCTGGGCAGAGTATTGCGAGACAGGAGGATTTCTTTGGTAACAAAGAATAGAATACTGAGCTGTTACGTGACATCTGTCCTTCTTTACGGTAAGTGCGACACTGAGATCCCTAGACGTATTGGCATGGCCAAGGATGCATCCCAAAAGCTTGGCAGAGTATTGCGAGACAGGAGGATTTCTTTGTTAACAAAGTAAAGAATACTGAACTGTTACGTGACATCTGTCCTTCTTTACGGTAAGTGCGACACTGAATTCCCTAGACGTATTGGCATGGCCCAGGATGCATCCCAAAAGCTTGGCAGAGTATTGCGAGACAGGAGGATTTCTTTGGTAACAAAGAAAAGAATACTGAGCTGTTACGTGACATCTGTCCTTCTTTACGGTAAGTGCGACACTGAGATCCCTAGACGTATTGGCATGGCCCAGGATGCATCCCAAAAGCTTGGCAGAGTATTGCGAGACAGGAGGATTTCTTTGGTAACAAAGAAAAGAATACTGAGCTGTTACGTGACATCTGTCCTTCTCTACGGTAAGTGCGACACTGAGATCCCTAGACGTATTGGCATGGCCAGGATGCATCCCAAAAAGCTTGGCAGAGTATTGCGAGACAGGAGGATTTCTTTGGTAACAAAGAAAAAGAATACTGAGCTGTTACGTGACATCTGTCCTTCTTTACGGTAAGTGCGACACTGAGATCCCTAGACGTATTGGGATGGCCAAGGATGAATTCTAAAAAGCTGGGCAGAGTATTGCGAGACAGTAGGATTTCTTTGGTAACAAAGAAAAGAATACTGAGCTGTTACGTGACATCTGTCCTTCTTTACGGTAAGTGCGAAACTGAGATCCCTAGACGTATTGGCATGGCCAAGGATGCATCCCAAAAGCTGGGCAGAGTATTGCGAGACAGGAGGATTTCTTTGCTAACAAAGAAAAGAATACTGAGCTGTTACGTGACATCTGTCCTTCTTTACGGTAAGTGCGACACTGAGATACCTAGACGTATTGGTATGGCCAAGGATGCATCCCAAAAGCTGGGCAGAGTATTGCGAGACAGGAGGATTTCTTTGGTAACAAAGAATAGAATACTGAGCTGTTACGTGAATTCTGTCCTTCTTTACGGTAAGTGCGACACTGAGATCCCTAGATGTATTGGCATGGCCCAGGATGCATCCCAAAAGCTTGGCAGAGTATTGCGAGACAGGAGGATTTTTTTGTAACAAAGTAAAGAATACTGAGCTGTTACGTGACATCTGTCCTTCTTTACGGTAAGTGCGACACTGAGATCCCCTAGACGTATTGGTATGGCCAAGGATGCATCCCAAAAGCTGGGCAGAGTATTGCGAGACAGGAGGATTTCTTTGGTAACAAAGAATAGAATACTGAGCTGTTACGTGACATCTGTCCTTCTTTACGGTAAGTGCGACACTGAGATCCCTAGACGTATTGGCATGGCCAAGGATGCATCCCAAAAGCTTGGCAGAGTATTGCGAGACAGGAGGATTTCTTTGGTAACAAAGTAAAGAATACTGAGCTGTTACGTGACATCTGTCCTTCTTTACGGTAAGTGCGACACTGATATCCCTAGACGTATTGGTATGGCCAAGGATGCATCCCAAAAGCTGGGCAGAGTATTGCGAGACAGGAGGATTTCTTTGGTAACAAAGTTAAGAATACTGAGCTGTTACATGACATCTGTCTTTTCTTTACGGTAAGTGCGACACTGAGATCCCTAGACGTATTGGTATGGCCAAGGATGCATCCCAAAAAGCTGGGCAGAGTATTGCGAGACAGGAGGATTTCTTTGGTAACAAAGAATAGAATACTGAGCTGTTACGTGACATCTGTCCTTCTTTACGGTAAGTGCGACACTGAGATCCCTAGACGTATTGGCATGGCCAAGGATGCATCCCAAAAGCTTGGCAGAGTATTGCGAGACAGGAGGATTTCTTTGTTAACAAAGTAAAGAATACTGAACTGTTACGTGACATCTGTCCTTCTTTACGGTAAGTGCGACACTGAATTCCCTAGACGTATTGGCATGGCCCAGGATGCATCCCAAAAGCTTGGCAGAGTATTGCGAGACAGGAGGATTTCTTTGGTAACAAAAAAAAAGAATACTGAGCTGTTACGTGACATCTGTCCTTCTTTACGGTAAGTGCGACACTGAGATCCCTAGACGTATTGGCATGGCCCAGGATGCATCCCAAAAAAGCTTGGCAGAGTATTGCGAGACAGGAGGATTTCTTTGGTAACAAAGAAAAGAATACTGAGCTGTTACGTGACATCTGTCCTTCTCTACGGTAAGTGCGACACTGAGATCCCTAGACGTATTGGCATGGCCAAGGATGCATCCCAAAAGCTTGGCAGAGTATTGCGAGACAGGAGGATTTCTTTGGTAACAAAGAAAAGAATACTGAGCTGTTACGTGACATCTGTCCTTCTTTACGGTAAGTGCGACACTGAGATCCCTAGACGTATTGGGATGGCCAGGATGAATTCAAAAAAAAGCTGGGCAGAGTATTGCGAGACAGGAGGATTTCTTTGGTAACAAAGAAAAGAATACTGAGCTGTTACGTGACATCTGTCCTTCTTTACGGTAAGTGCGACACTGAGATCCCTAGACGTATTGGCATGGCCCAGGATGCATCCCAAAAGCTTGGCAGAGTATTAAGAGACAGGAGGATTTCTTTGGTAACAAAGAAAAGAATACTGAGCTGTTACGTGACATCTGTCCTTCTTTACGGTAAGTGCGACACTGAGATCCCCTAGACGTATTGGGATGGCCAAGGATGAATTCTAAAAGCTGGGCAGAATTGCGAGACAGGAGGATTTCTTTGGTAACAAAGAAAAGAATACTGAGCTGTTACGTGACATCTGTCCTTCTTTACGGTAGGTGCGACACTGAGATCCCTAGACGTATTGGCATGCCCAGGATGCATCCCAAAATCTTGGCAGAGTATTGCGAGACAGGAGGATTTCTTTGGTAACAAAGAAAAAGAATACTGAGCTGTTACGTGACATCTGTCCTTCTTTACGGTAAGTGCGACACTGAGATCCCTAGACGTATTGGGATGGCCAAGGATGAATTCTAAAAAGCTGGGCAGAGTATTGCGAGACAGGAGGATTTCTTTGGTAACAAAGAAAAGAATACTGAGCTGTTACGTGACATCTGTCCTTCTTTACGGTAAGTGCGACACTGAGATCCCTAGACGTATTGGCATGGCCCAGGATGCATCCCAAAAGCTTGGCAGAGTATTGCGGGACAGGCGGATTTCTTTGCTAACAAAGAAAAGAATACTGAGCTGTTACGTGACATCTGTCCTTCTTTACGGTAAGTGCGACACTGAGATCCCTAGATGTATTGGCATGGCCAAGGATGCATCCCAAAAGCTTGGCAGAGTATTGCGAGACAGGAGGATTTCTTTGGTAACAAAGAAAAGAATACTGAGCTGGTACGTGACATCTGTCCTTCTTTACGGTAAGTGCGACACTGAGATCCCTAGACGTATTGGGATGGCCAAGGATGAATTCTAAAAGCTGGGCAGAGTATTGCGAGACAGGAGGATTTCTTTGGTAACAAAGAAAAGAATACTGAGCTGTTACGTGACATCTGTCCTTCTTTACGGTAAGTGCGACACTGAGATCCCTAGACGTATTGGCATGGCCCAGGATGCATCCCAAAAGCTTGGCAGAGTATTGCGAGACAGGAGGATTTCTTTGGTAACAAAGAAAAGAATACTGAGCTGTTACGTGACATCTGTCCTTCTTTACGGTAAGTGCGACACTGAGATCCCTAGACGTATTGGGATGGCCAAGGATGAATTCTAAAAAGCTGGGCAGAGTATTGCGAGACAGGAGGATTTCTTTGGTAACAAAGAAAAGAATACTGAGCTGTTACGTGACATCTGTCCTTCTTTACGGTAGGTGCGACACTGAGATCCCTAGACGTATTGGCATGCCCAGGATGCATCCCAAAATCTTGGCAGAGTATTGCGAGACAGGAGGATTTCTTTGGTAACAAAGAAAAGAATACTGAGCTGTTACGTGACATCTGTCCTTCTTTACGGTAAGTGCGACACTGAGATCCCTAGACGTATTGGGATGGCCAAGGATGAATTCTAAAAGCTGGGCAGAGTATTGCGAGACAGGAGGATTTCTTTGGTAACAAAGAAAAGAATACTGAGCTGTTACGTGACATCTGTCCTTCTTTACGGTAAGTGCGACACTGAGATCCCTAGACGTATTGGCATGGCCCAGGATGCATCCCAAAAGCTTGGCAGAGTATTGCGGGACAGGCGGATTTCTTTTGCTAACAAAGAAAAAAGAATACTGAGCTGTTACGTGACATCTGTCCTTCTTTACGGTAAGTGCGACACTGAGATCCCTAGATGTATTGGCATGGCCAAGGATGCATCCCAAAAGCTTGGCAGAGTATTGCGAGACAGGAGGATTTCTTTGGTAACAAAGAAAAGAATACTGAGCTGGTACGTGACATCTGTCCTTCTTTACGGTAAGTGCGACACTGAGATCCCTAGACGTATTGGGATGGCCAAGGATGAATTCTAAAAGCTGGGCAGAGTATTATGAGACAGGAGGATTTCTTTGGTAACAAAGAAAAGAATACTGAGCTGTTACGTGACATCTGTCCTTCTTTACGGTAAGTGCGACACTGAGATCCCTAGACGTATTGGCATGGCCCAGGATGCATCCCAAAAGCTTGGCAGAGTATTGCGAGACAGGAGGATTTCTTTGGTAACAAAGAAAAGAATACTGAGCTGTTACGTGACATCTGTCCTTCTTTACGGTAAGTGCGACACTGAGATCCCTAGACGTATTGGGATGGCCAAGGATGAATTCTAAAAGCTGGGCAGAGTATTGCGAGACAGGAGGATTTCTTTGGTAACAAAGAAAAGAATACTGAGCTGTTACGTGACATCTGTCCTTCTTTACGGTAAGTGCGACACTGAGATCCTAGACGTATTGGCATGGCCCAGGATGCATCCCCAAAAGCTTGGCAGAGTATTGCGAGACAGGAGGATTTCTTTGGTAACAAAGTAAAGAATACTGAACTGTTACGTGACATCTGTCCTTCTTTACGGTAAGTGCGACACTGAGTTCCCTAGACGTATTGGTATGGCCCAGGATGCATCCCAAAAGCTTGGCAGAGTATTGCGAGACAGGAGGATTTCTTTGGTAACAAAGAAAAGAATACTGAGCTGTTACGTGACATCTGTCCTTCTTTACGGTAAGTGCGACACTGAGATCTCTAGACGTATTGGGATGGCCAAGGATGAATTCTAAAAGCTGGGCAGAGTATTGCGAGACAGGAGGATTTCTTTGGTAACAAAGAAAAGTATACTGAGCTGTTACGTGACATCTGTCCTTCTTTACGGTAAGTGCGACTCTGAGATCCCTAGACGTATTGGTATGGCCAAGGATGCATCCCAAAAGCTGGGCAGAGTATTGCGAGACAGGAGGATTTCTTTGGTAACAAAGAAAAGAATACTGAGCTGTTACGTGACATCTGTCCTTCTTTACGGTAAGTGAGACACTGAGATCCCTAGACGTATTGGTATGGCCCAGGATGCATCCCAAAAGCTTGGCAGAGTATTGCGAGACAGGAGGATTTCTTTGGTAACAAAGAAAAGAATACTGAGCTGTTACGTGACATCTGCCCTTCTTTACGGTAAGTGTGACACTGAGATCCCTAGACGTATTGGGATGGCCAAGGATGAATTCTAAAAGCTGGGCAGAGTATTGCGAGACAGGAGGATTTCTTTGGTAACAAAGAAAAGAATACTGAGCTGTTACGTGACATCTGTCCTTCTTTACGGTAAGTGCGACACTGAGATCCCTAGACGTATTGGCATGGCCCAGGATGCATCCCAAAAGCTTGGCAGAGTATTGCGAGACAGGAGGATTTCTTTGCTAACAAAGAAAAGAATACTGAGCTGTTACGTGACATCTGTCCTTCTTTACGGTAAGTGCGACACTGAGATCCTAGACGTATTGGGATGGCCAAGGATGAATTCTAAAAAGCTGGGCAGAGTATTGCGAGACAGGAGGATTTCTTTGGTAACAAAGAAAAGAATACTGAGCTGTTACGTGACATCTGTCCTTCTTTACGGTAGGTGCGACACTGAGATCCCTAGACGTATTGGCATGCCCAGGATGCATCCCAAAATCTTGGCAGAGATTGCGAGACAGGAGGATTTCTTTGGTAACAAAGAAAAGAATACTGAGCTGTTACGTGACATCTGTCCTTCTTTACGGTAAGTGCGACACTGAGATCCCTAGACGTATTGGGATGGCCAAGGATGAATTCTAAAAGCTGGGCAGAGTATTGCGAGACAGGAGGATTTCTTTGGTAACAAAGAAAAGAATACTGAGCTGTTACGTGACATCTGTCGTTCTTCTTTACGGTAAGTGCGACACTGAGATCCCTAGACGTATTGGCATGGCCCAGGATGCATCCCAAAAAGCTTGGCAGAGTATTGCGAGACAGGCGGATTTCTTTGCTAACAAAGAAAAGAATACTGAGCTGTTACGTGACATCTGTCCTTCTTTACGGTAAGTGCGACACTGAGATCCCTAGACGTATTGGCATGGCCAGGATGCATCCCAAAAGCTTGGCAGAGTATTTCGAGACAGGAGGATTTCTTTGGTAACAAAGAAAAGAATACTGAGCTGTTACGTGACATCTGTCCTTCTTTTTGGTAAGTGCGACACCTAGATCCCTAGACGTATTGGCATGGCCCAGGATGCATCCCAAAAAAGCTTGGCAGAGTATTGCGAGACAGGAGGATTTCTTTGGTAACAAAGTAAAGAATACTGAACTGTTACGTGACATCTGTCCTTCTTTACGGTAAGTGCGACACTGAGTTCCCTAGACGTATTGGTATGGCCCAGGATGCATCCCAAAAGCTTGGCAGAGTATTGCGGAGAGACAGGAGGATTTCTTTGGTAACAAAGAAAAGAATACTGAGCTGTTACGTGACATCTGTCCTTCTCTACGGTAAGTGCGACACTGAGATCCCAAGACGTATTGGCATGGCCCAGGATGCATCCCAAAAGCTTGGCAGAGTATTGCGAGACAGGAGGATTTCTATGGTAACAAAGAAAAGAATACTGAGCTGTTACGTGACATCTGTCCTTCTTTACGGTAAGTGCGACACTGAGATCTCTAGACGTATTGGGATGGCCAAGGATGAATTCTAAAAGCTGGGCAGAGTATTGCGAGACAGGAGGATTTCTTTGGTAACAAAAGAAAAGTATATGAGCTGTTACGTGACATCTGTCCTTCTTTACAGTAAGTGCGACTCTTAGATCCCTAGACGTATTGGTATGGCCAAGGATGCATCCCAAAAGCTGGGCAGAGTACAGGAGACAGGAGGATTTCTTTGGTAACAAAGAAAAGAATACTGAGCTGTTACGTGACATCTGTCCTTCTTTACGGTAAGTGAGACACTGAGATCCCTAGACGTATTGGTATGGCCCAGGATGCATCCAAAAAAGCTTGGCAGAGTATTGCGAGACAGGAGGATTTCTTTGGTAACAAAGAAAAGAATACTGAGCTGTTACGTGACATCTGTCCTTCTTTACGGTAAGTGTGACACTGAGATCCCTAGACGTATTGGGATGGCCAAGGATGAATTCTAAAAAGCTGGGCAGAGTATTGCGAGACAGGAGGATTTCTTTGGTAACAAAAGAGAAGAATACTGAGCTGTTACGTGACATCTGTCCTTCTTTACGGTAAGTGCGACACTGAGATCCCTAGACGTATTGGCATGGCCCAGGATGCATCCCAAAAGCTTGGCAGAGTATTGCGAGACAGGAGGATTTCTTTGGTAACAAAGAAAAGAATACTGAGCTGTTACGTGACATCTGTCCTTCTTTACGGTAAGTGCGACACTGAGATCCCTAGACGTATTGGGATGGCCAAGGATGAATTAAAAAGCTGGGCAGAGTATTGCGAGACAGGAGGATTTCTTTGGTAACAAAGAAAAGAATACTGAGCTGTTACGTGACATCTGTCCTTCTTTACGGTAAGTGCGACACTGAGATCCCTAGACGTATTGGCATGGCCCAGGATGCATCCCAAAAGCTTGGCAGAGTATTGCGAGACAGGAGGTTTTCTTTGGTAACAATGTAAAGAATACTGAACTGTTACGTGACATCTGTCCTTCTTTACGGTAAGTGCGACACTGAGTTCCCTAGACGTATTGGTATGGCCCAGGATGCATCCCAAAAGCTTGGCAGAGTATTGCGAGACAGGAGGATTTCTTTGGTAACAAAGAAAAGAATACTGAGCTGTTACGTGACATCTGTCCTTCTCTACGGTAAGTGCGACACTGAGATCCCTAGACGTATTGGCATGGCCCAGGATGCATCCCAAAAGCTTGGCAGAGTATTGCGAGACAGGAGGATTTCTTTGGTAACAAAGAAAAGAATACTGAGCTGTTACGTGACATCTGTCCTTCTCTACGGTAAGTGCGACTCTGAGATCCCTAGACGTATTGGTATGGCCAAGGATGCATCCCAAAAGCTGGGCAGAGTATTGCGAGACAGGAGGATTTCTTTGCTAACAAAGAAAAGAATACCGAGCTATTACGTGACATCTTTCTTTCTTTACGGCAGCGAATGTTGAACGATTTCCTCAAAGATGAAGAAGAGACTCGAGGCGCCGAAGATATGGTTCTACAGAAGGATACTAAGGATATCATGGACTGAGTATGTGAGCAACGTTGAGAACTTATGTTGCAAACAAGGAGGGGGTTTATACTTAATACCAGCTGAAGTTTCTGGGACACATAATGAGGAAGGAGGTCTTGGAGAATCTGATACTCAGTGGTCGAATAGAGGGGAAGAGAGACAAGGAAAGCAACGCGTGGCATAGAAGTGGTAGGCTTAAGCAAGTTGATGACAGAACGTGGTCTGAGGGAGGTGAGAGAGCGAAGGTACTTGTTGAGAGCTGCAAGGGATAGAGGAAGGTAGAGAGCCATGATCGCCTACGTCATGAAAGGATATGGCACATAAAAAGCAAGCGCCGAGATATTAATTAGACAATAATCAAAATATCATAAAACGTTCGGCGAATAGTTTTAGTAGGTGCCGTGATTGATCTTAATTATGTGTTAATCCTTTCTCTCTCTCTCTCTCTCTCTGTCTCTTTCTCTTATCAAATTCAGTCGCTCGCATAATGCCAGGCGCGTACTCTGCAACTCCTAAAAATAAGACTGACTTTCGACATGAATGTTGTTTTTATAAGGAAAATGAAAACAAATATTCACTCAGAATCGGAATGAGAAAGTTGAAAATTTCTAGGGCAAATAATACGTAAAGGGGCTAGAAAATTTGATCCTCACAAGTTATGTAGAAGGCAAGATGGAGAAAAAAGCAGTCTATAACCTACCTAACGAACTTGTGTAAATGACTGGCAGAACAGATCCATCAAAAATTTATTGATGCCCCTGTATCTCAAATCGAACTCAGTCGCTGGTACACCGTCGACGATAAAAAATAAGACAGAAATTCATGAATGGTAATTTCTTTATACTTAGCTAATATCCCGCCCTCTAGCGACTTTTAGCTAGTTACAAGGACGATAACTCATTCAACTTAACACTAAAGATACTAATTTAAGATGCATTTGGATTTACCATGACTTCCAATGAGATAGGTTACTCCGAAAATACCTTCTTTTTTTTACTTTAAAATTAAAAACTGTTACTTCTAGTCAGAGACCTTAAATAAGAACTTTTCTTGATACGGTTAACCACTTTATTGATGTGAGCATGTGATGAAAATACAGTTATATTTTCTGGCATTGCAGTCTTTTTTAAAATCATTTCACCCCAAGAAAGGCAAGAAAGCCACTAAGATGCAAGGGGTTACTGAATGTTGCAGAATATGAGAAAAATATACTATTAAGGAGAGAAGACTATAAAAGAACATTAATTAAATAGACAGACGATAACGATTGACATTGCATTTCAATTTTTGAAGATCAAGGTCAAACAAAATGCCGGAAGAGACTTCCACAAGCGAGAAGTGCGAGAGAAGCCACTACTAACATAGAACTTGAGGTTACATCTAACTACTGTAAAATGAGACCTCGTCACCGATCTAGTACTGAGCTTAAATTCATAAAGTCAAGGTATCATATAAGAAAGTAATATTTATTTTGAAAATATCAAAAGGAGGGATGGCTGAAGGCTAGTCTACAATCTGTCTCATCTTAAAGTTAACTAACCACCATTTCTGACCTAAACATACTGTTACGGTTTTTTGGGTATATACAGTATATAACTAGTGAGCGAGTCAAAATGACTTATTTCCCTTTATAGTCGACCAATAGAAGGTTGACCAATCAGAAGCTGACCAACACTGTATCCGTTGTGTATAAAGGCGGCCATCTTTGTTTTACCAGAGGCAACTTTTCCGGCGAACAGGACAGACGGAAGAACTACGCTCTGCTACTTTGCTGCGATATCCACTGCGAACCTGCACTACGCTTTCCTACTGTCTCCGAAATATTCACTGCTAACCTCTGGATTCTATACTCGAAGACGACCGTCATGAAAATGTTTAACACATTCCTTGCACCAAAATAACACATTCTTACTTACTATTCTTACTACCGCCACCATAATACCCCAGAGTCTCTATGAAGTCTTAACTAGTTATCATATGTACAATTTGTCTGCGGTGGTTTTTGATAAAAATATCAACTTAGAAAACAAAACAAACGGAAAGTAATATCTATTTTGAAAATATCAAAATGTGGCACAAGGCCAAAAGGAGGGATAGTTGAAGGCTGGTCTACAATATGTCTTATCTAAACTTAGCTAGCAACAATTACTGACCCAAACATACCACAGTATTCCTTACGCCAAAACAACACATTCTTATTTATCATTCTTACTACAGTCACCATAATACCCCAGAGTCTCTATGAAGTTATAACAAGTTACCATGTGTACAATTTGTCTATGTGGTGAGGAGAATAAACAGGTACCATAGAGGAAAGCTCAGCAGAACAATTACTATGAAAGTATTTATTGAAAAAAGAAAAGAAAAAAGAAGCATTGCTGGGTGTCTTTTACCGAGGCTCAAAAAGATCACAAGGGATAACTTTCAGGTTGAAGTACAATCTGACTGATCTGATTTCGTAAACTTTTGTTGATATGAACAGTTCATCGATTTGTACATTCACTCTTCCGCAAGGACTGTGACCAAAAAAGGAAAAAGAACAGGAAAAATCCTAGGAGGGCTTTTGTGACAGTAAAAGATAAGCGCAGAAATATATATATATATATATATATATATATATATATATATATATATATAGTTGTATATTTAGGCAGCAATCCTTCCTTTATGCATGTGTGTGCGTTCTGTGTATGTTCACTGAACATAAACAGAAACACACACTGAATTTCCACACTGTACTAAGCTGATAATCGAATCATCTTGATAATGGCTAAAGGTATAGCCGAAAGCGCTCGGAAATACAAAACATTCGGAGAGTTCTTACACACCCTTTGTCCAGAAAAGAAAGCTCTTGTCAGAACACAAGAAAAACCAAATAAAAAGCTCAGCCGTAGTACCTTGTCTGTCGTTTTTAATGAAACATGCATATATATATATATATATATATATATATATAAAACAAATATGGTAGGCCAGACCGGAGACAGGCCAGTTTGCGGATTTTTTTTTTGAAAGTGCTCAATGCAAATTCACAAAATAGAATAAAAACACACACACACACACACACACACACATATGTGTATATATATATATATATATATATATATATATATATATATATGGGGGTTGTGGGGTTTATACCGTATACTTTGCGTATAAGACGACCTTTAAATCCCCAAATTACCCTTAAAAATTGGGGTCATGTTATACTACAAGACCAAAAAAAAAAACAAACAAATTCTGAATGATGTTTGTCGGTAGGATAACCTCAGTCTCGGTGTGATAAACAGAAGCGTACATGAAAAGATTCACATTATCAAATAAACTGATAATAAAACCATTTCTACCTTATCTATTACTGGCATGACTTCATAATAAATTTCCTATTCGAAGAATAATCCCAAATAAATGAAATCAACTTGTATCCATGCTAGCTCAGTTGAGAAGATGTAAGGATTGCGTTCACAGCAACCTTTATCTTTCGCTAAACTTTCAATAATCACCATGGTAGTGTTAATTACGACAGTAATAACATTTTAGATAACATAATATTAATTTGTCATTAAAAAGTCATTATTGTTTTGGTGTTAAATAATAACACAATTTATTTCCTGACTTAGACAGAAGTTAAGAACAGACTGAATAAAAAAAATGTTGAAAGTGGAATCTACTATTATCATACTGTTATCAACGGTATTTTGTGATTGTCGATGAAGCATAAGTAAATGGCCATTAGTACACCAGGCTGTTTCTAACTGTTTAAATATGAGAAAAAAGAAGAATCAGTATTCGCAAGAGATCAGTGATGAAACGTAAACAATGGTTTCACCTTTAGGGGACGTGTTCAGGAAAAACATGATATAGAATCATTTTTATTTCGTTTCTTTTGAATTTCTAAGGATACAGTAAGTAACAACATTTCCATTAATCAATAAGCAGTCGTCTTATACTACAGGTATGGGATAAATTCATGAAAATTTGTTCTATTTTTTTTTACATTGTCTTATCTAAAGATCGCCTTATACGCGGAAATATACGGTGTATATACGATGTCTCTCAGAAAATTATTTCAGTTCCCCAAAACAGGAAGCTATATGGCTTCCCCTTGAAAGTAATCCCACTCGAGTCTAATGCGCTTTTTCAACCTTCTCTGCCACGATTTTATGCACTGCAGGAAGGATTCTTCTTGGATGCCATCCGCGACAAAATTCAGAGACGGATATACAATATGACTGGTCCTGATTTGGCATCACGTCTGAAGTCGCTATCTCAAATACGTGCTGTGGCTTCCCTCTGTCTTTTCTACAGCTGCACCGATGAGACACATTTCATGAACCCCTTCAACTTGGGGAAAAGAAAAAAAGTCACACGAAACAAGATCAGGTGAATAGGGAGATTGTTCCAGTACGGCGAGTTTTTTCTCGGCCAGGAACTGTCGGATGTTCGGAGCGTACAAAGAAGGGGAAATGTCATGGCGAAGAAGTCAGGATTTGTCCTGCCACAACTCTTGCATGTGAAAAAATGCAATGGTTGAAGAAAGCTAAGATTACAGTTATCGAAATGATATATATATATATATATATATATATATATATATATATATATATATATAGTCATTCACAGAGACTGTATCACAGCTCATCAGTGTGGCTAGACGCCCCGTTAACTCGAGTTAAGATCGAAACCTGACTGAATTGGCATTCTAACCGTTGACGCACGGTAGGGGTGAAGGTGAATTTAAGCGTATTTATTTTTAGATAAACACACACACACACACACACACACACACACACACACACACACACATATATATATATATATATATATATCGACAGACAGACTGTTTCGCTGTATCACAGCTCATCAGTGTGGCTAGACGACCGATTGCTTCAAGCCGGGGTCGCAACCGGCCCGATTTCGCATCAGTCAGAGATTCTACCTCCAAGCTATCGTCGCACGTCAGAGAGAAAGGGAAATTTTAACGTCTTTACTATATGAAAGACGTCAGTGGCGAGGAGAGCTCGATTTTAGTAGAAGAGTTTTGCATTAGTAGAAGCAGCCACTGTTTATAAAATCACCCTTCCTCTCCGAGAACTCAATCGAATTATTTCGAGAGCATAAATAGCATATATATAATATTTGAATAAGGTATATTTAGGCAGCAAGTATTCATTCAAACAAGTTTGATTAAAAAGAAACAATGTCTGTGTTTAATTTTTTTTATTATATTTTTTCCAATTTTCAGCTAAGGTGTTGAGTATTGTGCCCCAAAACTGTTCGAAGTTCATAACTTGTTATTTTTGTTCGTACTTTCGACTTTCGCAGTCATTATCAAGAACCGATGTGGTGTCTGTGTGGTCGTTGAATTCCTTTGTCTACATTGAAGATGACAGATAAGGCACTGCGATTTTTTTTGTATATTTTTCTTGCATGAGTACAAAAGATTTCTTTTTTTTGGACATCGAGTTTGTAAGAACTGTCCAAATGATCTTTGGGCCCGAGAACTTTAGTCGAATCTATCAGACATTATCAAGGATCTTTTTGTTTGCCTTTATATCTAGATCGTGGTGGTAATTTGCTTTTTAATCAATAGAAATATTTTAATTCACGAACACACTCAGCACCATCAACACGCCCACAATATGCTGAGTATGTCTGAGAAGGAAAACATTTCTATTGAGTGAAAAATATACGAAAATTTACCACCAAAATCTACATATAAAAACATCCTTGATAATGGTTAATAGCTTAGTCGAAAGAGGTTGGGTGAAAGCTAAACAAAGTATGAAGAAACAGGAAAATTCCATTATAAAAAAAAGAAAACAGTGCTGAACTGCTATGTAATAAAAATCTTCCTATGTTTATGTCAATGCTGGACAATCTCCTCACTGATAAAGAGGAGACTTAAGCCAACACTGATCTGGTTCTACAGAAGGATGCTAAGAATGCTATGGATTGAGCATATGAGCAAAGAGGAAAATGCATGGTCATCAGTAAAAGGATGAACCCGAAATGCAATTTGCAGGTCAGGGACACTAAGATCAAGCATGTGCAAAAGTTTAAATATCTGGGAAGTGTTTTGACAGAGGACGGCAAATGTGACACTGAGATCCATAGACGTATATCCCAATACGTCTATGGATCTCAGGACGCATTCCAAAAGCTGGGAAGAGTATTGTGAGACAGGAGTATCTCTTTGGTAACAAACAAAAGTGTACTGAGCTGTCCTCCTTTGCAGCAGTGAATGTTGGATGGTCTCCTCAAAGATGAAGAAGAGATTCAAAGCGACGGAGATGTGGTTCTACAGAAGGATGCTGAGGATATCATGGACCGAGCACGTGAGAAACAATGAGGTTTTGGAGAGGATGCAAGAAAGTTGAAATTTCGGGGACACATAATGAAGAAAGGGGGCTTGGAGAATTTGACACTCAAAGGACATATTGAAGCCAAGAAGGACAGTGGAAAAAAATGGACTATCCTACCTGACGAGTTTGTGTAAATGGATGGATAGATGTATAGAAGGATGCGGAGAGCCATGATCTTTCACTTCCTGAAAGGACATTGCACAAAGAAAAATATGAAATGGATATGAATTCTTTAAAAACAGTTGTTACTTAGAAATATTTAAGATTTCCTAAAACAGTTGAGGAGTATGTAGTTCCTGTTTTTTTTCTGTAAAGTTCCTGCCTGAAAATAAGAAGTTACCATTCTCCGCATTGCTCCATCGCCAGACACCTCGTAAAAAGAAAATCCGGCATCGTTGACAAAATTAACCTGGCCGTAGGCCTCGTGAGGGACCTTCAATCTGTGGTTGACTGGGGCAGGAAATGGCCTGTAAACTTTAATGCCTCTAAAACAAAACTGTTCTCAGTTACCCATCATAGAGAACCCCCCTGCCTCTCATCAGGATAGCTGATGTCCAACTCCACGAGATCGCTTCTCTGTGCCTGCTAGGTCTCACGCTATCCACTGACCTGAAACGGAACAATTACATTGAATCAATAGCTTCATCTATCGCAAGGAAGGTTGGTTCTCTGTGTCGCGCCAGAAGGTTTTTCTCGCCTGAGTCCATCCTTCAAATCTACAAATCAACCATTCGTCCTTGCATGGAATACTGCTGCCATATATGGTTCGGTGCTCCCGCTGTTCATCTCGGGGTCCTCGACAAAATTCAGAGACGGATATACAATGTGGTTGGTCCTGATTTGGCATCCCGTCTGCAGTCGCTATCGCACATACGTGCTGTGGATTCCCTCCGTCTTTTCTACAACTGTTCCGATGAGTTACTTTCACTGGTTCCCAAACTGAATGAATTTAAGCATGCTACTAGGTTGGTATCTCGGTCCCACTCTTTCATTGTCAAAACGGCTAAATGTAGCCATCACTTCTACCCCAACAGCTTCTTATCTCACACCTCCCGTCAGTGGAACTTTCTCGCTCCTACTTGCTTCCCTGATAGCTATACTTTTCAAATATTCAAATGTAATGTCAATCGACATCTTCTGATGCCTTGATCTTGATTCCTGCCCTTCTCTTTATCCTTTTCTCAATCACCCCTCTTTACTCTCACTCTCTTTAATCCCTTGCATACTAGTGGCAACTCCCGCCTTGCTTGGCGTGATTTGCTTAAAAAAATGAGCATATGAAAAAATCAATCTCTGAGAACAACACGTCTAGGTAAGAATAACAGATAATTATTGCCCCCCCCCGACGCATACTTTTCAAATTTTTTTTCTGCCTGTTCGCTATTTTCCTAATTTTTCATTCTTATTTTTCTTTAACTTTTCATCATTTTTCTGTCTTTATTTATTTATTTATGTACTATTCTTCTTTCTATTCTTTTCTTTTTTCATTGTTTTTTTTTTTCCAGACTTTTTTTTTTTTTTTTTGTTTTTACAATCTTTCGTTCTTCTTTCATTTTTTTATTTTTTCCTTTTTTTTTTTTCTTTCGTTACTAATCTTTTTCTTTTTTGTTCTTTTCGTTTTTTTCTTTTTTTCATTTTTTTTTATTTCTTTCCAAATTCTACAATATTCATTTTTTCGTTCTTTTTACTTTTTTCTCTTTTCTTTATTACATTCCTTTTCTTTCTTTCTTTCTTTTCCTTTTTCCTTTTCTTTTCTATTCTTTTTTCTTATTTCTTTAATTCCTTTTCTTTCTTTCTTTTCATTCATTCTTTCTTTTCTTTCTTTTCCATTTTTTCTTTCTTTCTTTTTTTTTTTACTTTTGCCATTATTTCTTTTCTTTTTCTTTTTTCTTTCTTTCTTTCTTTCTTTCTTTCTTTCTTTCTTTCTTTCTTTCATTTTCTTTCTTTTCCTTTTTTTTCATTATTTTTCTTTTCTATTCTTTCTTTTTTCTTTCCTTAATTCCTTTTTTTTTTTTCATTTATTCTTTTTAATTTTCCATTATTTCTCTTTCTTTCTTTCTTTTTCTATTTTAATTTTCTTTCTTTCTTTCTTTCTTTTCTTTATTTACTTTTCCGTTATCTCTCTCTCTCTCTCTCTCTCTCTCTCTATTTCTTTCTTTCTTTTCATTTTGCATATTTTTCTTACGAAACATTCTCTCATTTGGAATCCTTTCTTTTCTTTGTTCCATCATTTCTTTTCCTTTTTCTTTTTCACCCATTTTTCTCTGTTTCCTTCCTCAGGTTCTAATTCTTATCCATGAACAGTTCACCTATTACTACCTTCCTTATTATCCAAATTCCAGCGTCTTCCCTTCTTTCTGTCTGATTCGAACTAGCACCCTAAAACCAGTACTTCCATCTCCCACCCAATCATCTTCTATTAATAAAACCCCTACCGCCATAGTCAATATTGCAATACTACGACTCCCACTACAGCAATCGCCTCCAGCACTACTATTCTTACAAGTGTTGCTGCATAGGTTCTTTCTCTGCCTACTCCTCCAGACTCCATTGCTACTGCTACCATTCAGTAAGTCACGTGGTCAGCCGTGTGCCAAAAACTTCATTAGGCCAATACAAGAAGCGCCACCTTCTGGAAATCGCTTTGTTTTGGGAAGTGAGAAAAGAAGCTGTTCTGACTTTGAAATAACTGCTGTCTTTTATTCAGTTTTTTTTGTAAACATATAACCTTACAAGGTTTCTTTTTTCATTTACGTTCATTTACGTTCTTTTTCTGTCATTCTTCCTTCATTTGACCATTTTTTTCCTGCTTTTTTCCTTCCTTAATGGAGAGAAGCTTTTACCTGCTGTCATTCCGTTTTCCATGATTCGCTCGCCGTTTTTGAATGGTTTTCTGTCCTTACATGCTTAAAGAGTATAACACACGGGCACACACATATATACACACAAAAGATAAATAAATACGAACATCCTGGAATAGATAGTTAGAAAGATACATACAGACATATTAAAAGACTGAGATAGAAAGAAAGAAAGAAAGAAAGAAAGAAAAGTTAAAATACGGAGAAAAAATTATTAAAGTTTCAAACCCTTTCATTATTTTTTACCCACCCTATCTATCTATCTATCTATCTATCTATCTATCTATTCATTCTATTTTCTTTCTTTCTTTCTTTCTTTCTTTCTTTCTTTGTCTGTCTAGCTGTCTGTCTGTTTCTCTCTCTCTCTCTCTCTCTATATATATATATATATATATATATATATATATATATATATGTTTATACACACGTACACACACACACACACACACACACACACACACACACACACATATACATATATATATATATA
This sequence comes from Acanthosepion pharaonis, assembly GCA_903632075.3. Lineage (NCBI taxonomy): Eukaryota > Metazoa > Mollusca > Cephalopoda > Sepiida > Sepiidae > Acanthosepion > Acanthosepion pharaonis. Next base: position 1,047,232 of record CAHIKZ030000026.1, read on the forward strand.
TATATATATATATATATATATATATATATATATAGTGAACTTGAATGATGTGATTTGCTGAAACACTGTTTTAACCCTTTAAGCCCTGACCACCACTTTACCAGTGGTCGAGAAAAATGACTTAATGCCCAGCCACCGGTTGAACTATTTTTTTTTATATCTACCGTGAAATATTACATACCAATTATTTGCGAATTTTGACTTAGGAGATCAGGAAGAAGGGTTAAAAATGTTCAGGGACGCAGGGCTCAAAAGGGGCTAAGGAAAACATGAATTCAAAAGATAAATTTCAACCAAGGGTAACGCTAACATTTTGGTCAATGAATGCCGAAATTTTCCTGACATGAAACGGTTAAGCTCACCAATACATACAGGAATTTATCATTGCTAGATGATTGCTTGCCAATTGTATTACAGTGTACAAGAAAGTAGAAATCAATGAAATACATATTTACCTAAGAGTTTATTTGGAAGGCGGAATATTAAAGGACATATAAAACATATTATTTAAGATAATTAATAATCAAAATACAAACACAACTTTCCAGCTACTTTTGAACTACTTTTTATATATATATATATATATATATATATATATATATATATATATATATATATATATATATATATATATATATATATATGCGTATAGGTATGCAGAAAATAGAAAAGAACACGTTGGGTGCATAATCTGGGGTTCTTAGTATTTTTGTAGACAGTGCTCCATACAGAAGTAGAGCTTATATTATAATAATATTTTTAAACAAAAAAAATATATATATATATATATATATATATATATATATATATATATATATATATATATATATATATATATATATATATAATAGCTAGCCACTCGTATTCGAGGATACTTGTGTACTAGAACGGCTAGCCAATTCCTATTGCAGACGCTCGCTCAGGCACATTTGTGTTTGCTCAACACCCACAGAGCTAACCTCTGGTTTATATCGCAACTATGCTGAGCAGACCTTAGTTACACTTTCTGGAAGAGAGCATGTTATCCAGCGTGATCAGCAATTTAAACAAGGCCAGCACGCCCTCGGCCATGATGACTTGTGGTTTCGTGCTAACATAGCTATCGACGGTCAAAAATCAATTTATTGAAAAAATAGAAAAGTGACATACAGGTTATAATAATCAAAAGATAATTTACTCAAAGAACCAACCCTCAGCATCAACCACGGCCCCGAGCCGACTCTGGTATCTGGTACATGCGACCTTCACGATGTCCCTAGGAATAGCCTCAAACGCCTCTTTAATCCTGGGCCTTGGTGTTACAGGCAGTGTTGTTTTTGCCTTTCCTTTTTTCCTTTTCTTTTCTATTCTTTTTTCTTATTTCTTTAATTCCTCTTCTTTCTTTCTTTCATTCATTCTTTCTTTCTTTCTTTTCCATTTTTCTTTCTTTCTTTCTTTTCCTTTTACTTTTCTATTCTTTTTCCTTTTACTTTAATTCCTTTTCTTTCTTTCATTCATTCATTCTTTCTTTCTTTTCCATTTTTCTTTCTTTCTTTCTTTTACTTTTGCCATTATTTCTTTCTTTCTTTTTCTTTCTTTCTTTCTTTCTTTTCCTATTTCTTTTCTATTCTTTTTCCTTTTACTTTAATTCCTTTTCTTTCTTTCATTCTTTCTTTTCCATTTTTTTTTTTTTCTTTTACTTTTGCCATTATTTCTTTCTTTCTTTTTTCTTTCTTTCTTTTTCTTTCTTTCTTTCGTTCTTTCTTTTCCTTTTTTCTATTCTTTTTCTTATTTCTTTAATTCCTTTTCTTTCTTTCTTTCTTTCATTCATTCTTTCTTTTTCTTTCTTTTCCATTTTTCTTTCTTTCTTTCTTTTCCATTTTTTTCTTTCTTTCTTTTACTTTTTGCCATTATTTTTTCTTTTTTTTTTCTTTCTTTTTTTTCTTTTCTTTCTTTTGTTTTTCCCTTTCTTAATTCCTTTTCTTTCTTTCATTCATTCTTTCTTTTCCTTTTTCTTTCTTTCTTTCTTTTACTTTTGCCATTATTTCTTTCTTTCTTTTTCTTTCTTTCTTTTTCTTTCTTTTTTCGTTCTTTCTTTTCCTTTTTCTTTTCTATTCTTTTTTCTTTCTTTTTTTTTCTTTCTTTTTTTCCATTTTTCTTTCTTTCTTTCTTTTTCCATTTTCTTTTTTCTTTTTTTCTTTTCTTTTACTTTTTTCTTTCTTTTTTCTTTTCTTTTTTTTTTTCTTTCTTTCTTTCTTTTCCTTTTTTTTCTATTCTTTTCCTTTTATTTTTTTTAATTCCTTTTCTTTCTTTCTTTCATTCTTTCTTTTCCATTTTTCTATCTTTCTTTCTTTTTACTTTTGCCATTCTTTCTTTCTTTTTCTTTCTTTCTTTTTCTTTCTTTCTTTTTCTTTCTTTCTTTCTTTTCCTTTTTCTTTTCTATTCTTTTTTCTTATTTCTTTAATTCCTTTTCTTTCTTTCTTTCATTCATTCTTTCTTTCTTTCTTTCTTTTCCATTTTTCTTTCTTTCTTTCTTTTACTTTTGCCATTATTTCTTTCTTTCTTTTTTTTCTTTCTTTCTTTTCCTTTTTCTTTTCTATTCTTTTTTCTTTTACTTTAATTCCTTTTCTTTCTTTCTTTCATTCATTCTTTCTTTCTTTCTTTTCCATTTTTCTTTCTTTCTTTCTTTTACTTTTGCCATTATTTCTTTCTTTCTTTTTCTTTCTTTCTTTTTCTTTCTTTCTTTCGTTCTTTCTTTTCCTTTTTCTTTTCTATTCTTTTTTCTTATTTCTTTAATTCCTTTTCTTTCTTTCTTTCTTTCATTCATTCTTTCTTTCTTTCTTTCTTTTCCATTTTTCTTTCTTTCTTTTACTTTTGCCATTATTTCTTTCTTTCTTTTTCTTTCTTTCTTTTGTTCTTTCTTTTCCTTTTTCTTTTCTTTTCTATTCTTTCTTTTTCTTTCCTTAATTCCTTTTCTTTTTTACATTTATTCTTTTAATCTTCCATTATTTTCCGCGCATCACACATAATAATCCATGGGATTACAATCAGTTTGGGACCCGGTCATTGGTACTGGTAAATTTGTAAACATTATCTGACAACAATTTTCTGGAGGTGTAGCAATGTGCTGTATCTTGCTGCCACACATTTCAGCAGCCACCCTCTCGAACCAAGGTTTGACCCCGGTGTTCAGCAACTTCACATAACCACCCAAATTTGGCACCTCGACGTGAAGTAATGGTTAGCAAGATTTTCTCGCTAGATCAATTACAACTGTGTAGTGAGTTCGATCCTCACAGGGTGCCCCATATTTTCGGCCATGTGCTGCATCTAAGCTACTCTTAGAAAATCACCATAGATATCCAAATTGAGTTTGAGACCCTGTTCAAAGATGTAAGGTGGCATGACACCACCCTCACTGGTGGAACACCCAAAAACAAGAGTTTGGGGAAATTTAGATTTCATGACATGAGGAAAGTCATATGGATTGTTGGCAAGCCATCTGTTGTTCTGGGCGGAGTGCAGCTGAACCTGGCAAAAATTATTTTCATCAGAAAAAAAAACAGATTGTTCCTGGTTCAACAAGAAGTTTCACCTTGTTCATGAGTTTCTTTGTTTTTGTTTTTTCTAGCCTTTTCTGTAAGAAGGTGATCATTACACCTCTTGTATGACTGATAGGAGAGGTCCTCGTTCAAGGCCATGTTCATGGTGGAAATTGCAGTACCAATTTCCCGTGCCAAAGCCCGCATTCCTTGCCTGGGTCTTCCATCACTTTCTCCAGCAGTCAGCAGTAAATAAATCAGTGTTATTGGTGAAAATTTATTTATTTCTCTATTGGATCATGTTATTTAAGTCATGGCAATTATGTGTGAAAAATAATATCACCCAAATGTCCGCCAAGGTTTCGGCGGCACACCTCCACTCGATGGGCAAAATTTTTTCATGACGTCTCTGCATAGTTGCTCCTCGATCTCACCAATATGCTTTATTATCTCATCCTTTAGCTGTTGAATTGTTGTTGGTTTGTTGGCATAGACCTTACTTTTGAGGTGAACCCAAAGAAAGAAAGCTAAAGGCGTCAAGTCGCACGATCGTGGTGGCCAATTGACTTCGCTGTTTCGAGAAAGGATGTGACCTAGGAACTTCTCATTGCAATTCTGCTTGAACGACCATTTTCGTAATAACTTTAACACGTTGTTTGATTGTTAAACTCTCCATTTCACGTCTTATTGTTTTGACGGTGTTCAAAGAGCATTAAGCAGCTGTCATGTTTGCGGCATTTTGATACTCGGCACTAATCATTGTGATGCAGGTTACCCTTTTTTCTAGTATTCAGCAAGGCTTTCACTCATCCATGTCAGTTAACTATAACACCTCTAAAACTATAGTAACACACACACACACACACACACACACACACACACACATATATATATATATATATATATATATATATATATATATATATATATGGTCCGGTTCCTTGTACCACGGTGATAGTCCAAGGTAGAACCAATAAAGAAGAACGCGAACACGGATATGGAATAACACAGATATATTACAAACAGGAATATATACAGAGAAGTAGAAAGTGTTAGTACGAACAATCAGGTTTAGTAGTAATTGCCTGAACACGACTCTGTTTCGGACTGCCTCTGACTCGACTGACTAACTCGCTCGCTCTGACTGACTGAACGACTCCTGACGGACTTCTGACGGACCTCACTCCAGACTTCAGACTGAACAGTATTTAGTCATCCCCTCCCTACGAGGGCATCATGTGGCACAAGGCCGGTTTAACGTGGGATCTCCGAGCCCGTGGGCTCGGCCAAAAATATACCCTTTGAACCCGTATAAACGGGTTCAGGGTCGGTTTAACTCCCTAAATGAGACTCCGCACTTCGGCGTAGCCTCGATCGGGTTTCTCCCCGCCCGAAGGCAGAGAGTTCAACCGATCAGCCGGTCGCCTGACTTCAGACTGAACGGTATTTAGTCAGCCCCCCCCCCGAGGGCATCCTGTGGCACAAGACTTTACAAATACACAAGTATTTATTACGTATGGAATAGTCCATTATGTTCTTATAGGTAAGGTCTCATAACATATATATATATATATATATATATATATATATATATATATATATTTCACAATGCCGTTCACTGTTTAAAGATATTCTAAGCTAACCGGAAAAATAAAAGTATTAGACTCTGTCAAACACCCTGAATATATATATATATATATATATATATATATATATATATATATATATATATATATATAGACATTTTGCTGTAACTAGTTTAATTCTGATCACTCTCTCCTTACCCGTTATATTAACTTGTTCAACCATTTAATGAAAATCTTTTCTAGGTCATCCTATTGTTTTTTTTTTTGCTATTGGCTCATTTTTTTCTTTCGTTTCCTTTCTTTTTTTTCACTCTCTCACTCCCCTTCTTCCCCACCTCTCTCTCTCTCTCTCTTTTTCTTTCTTCCCTTAATTTTTTTAAAAATTTATATTTTGAAAATTTTCTTTCCACTTTTTTTCTTTTTCCCTTTTCTCCCTTTATCTCTCTGTGTGGGCGGATTGATTTCATATCTAAAAGCTTTCGGTTTGAAGAGAGACATATTAAAATATTCATGAAATAAATTATAACCGAAATGAATATTTAAGACTTTTCTTGATTTATTATAATATATATATATATATATATATATATATATATATATATATATATATATATATATATAGTGCTGATAAAAGTAACTCACCTGATATTTTTTACTAAATGTTCTCTTCTCCGATGAAACGAAAGTTGAACTAAATTCAAAGGATAAGCGATCTAAAATCCGAAGAAGAAGCTTTGAAAGCTCTTTGAATTTAGTAGGTACTGTCAAGCATCCGTTCAGTATAATGTTCTGGGGATGCTTTTCTTTTCATGGAACTGGTTTCTTAAAACCTATTGAAAAGAACCTCAGGAGCGAGCAGTACAAGAGAATTTTAGAGTCTTGTCTGCTCCCTTCTGCTGGAAGGGTGCAAATCGACCCCACCAAGCTCATTTTTATGCAGGATAATGCTCCCTGACACAAATCAAAATTGATGAAGGAATACTTTGATGAGAAGCAGGTGAGTGTTATGACATGGCCGCCCCAATCTCCTGACCTCAACCTGTATTTATAATGCTCTCTGTCATTGACAGAGTATGTCTCAATGGGACCCACACCTCATGTGTTTTGGGTAAACCACAGAGACGGGACCAAATTGAAGCAGAAGGTCTAATCAAATTAGAAATGTTAATAGGCAAGACTCCGCTTTATCCCACTTGACTTGGCGTTTTGGAACTCAATAGTTAATGTAGAGTCAAACTTTTCTGTTGGGCCTAACTGAACAGGTTTAGACATATCCTTAAGAATCGGCATCATCTTGTTTACATAATCTTGATAATCAAGAATGACCACAACTGAGCCTTTATCAAAAGATTTATTTATTAGTAATCCGACATTATTCCTTGTTCCACTTGAATTCACAAAAGGAAACTGGGATACCCGCGTATCAAGGCACGATGTCATTCAGCTTTGCCTTAAGATCACTCTGAACTGGATTCACAAAAGCGTCCGACTACATAGGATACCTAGGTTTATGAAGGCGTTACGATAAGCATAATTCAAGACTTCAGTGTTAAAATAAAACAGTATTTAACCAATTTTACTGTTGGATTTTTTTATATACCATATATCCTAGTGAGCGATAGGTGAACTTTATAGTTTTTTGTGAAGGTTGACCAATCAGAAGCCGCACAACACTGTATTCGTCGTGTATAAAGGCGGCCATCTTGTTTCGTCTACCGGAAGGACCAAAGGCGACCAGGAGAAGGAAGAATTACACTCTGCTGTGATATCCACTGCGAACCTCCACTATGCAGTGTTCATTCACTGCCAACCTCTGATTCTAACCGAGGACGAAATGAAAATGTCTAACAATTACAACCGCAAATAAATACTTAACAAGAACAAAGAAGTAAAAATCAAACAAAGATAATTAACCATTTCAGTGAATACCTTGTTAGTAGCGCGGCTCGGCTTAACGTCCGGTAAATCCTAAATCAAAACCCAAATCATCGACGTACAGTAATTCACACTAATTCGACTGGATAGTTCCACTCAATAGTCACTGCAGTTAGTAGCCTGGCACCGCTATTTATACACCTGGTGGAAAACATATATTCATAAGTCCAGAGTGTCACGCTCGATCCTCGGTGTCGGTAATTACTCATTTTCTTCCTATATGACACTGTCTCAGCGTTTTACTTTTGAATTAACTAGATGCATTTGCCACTTCTATTCTAACAGTTTTTCTCGTACTTTTCGCCTGTGGAACTTCCTTCTAATAACTTGCTTTCCTGCCACCTACGATCTTCAAAGATTTAGATGTAACCTCAATCGCCATCATCTGTCTTCCTGATCCCTGTTCCTTTATTGTCCACTTCTCACTTCTCATCACTTCTCCTCATTAACGTCTTCTTTTTCACTCCATTTAACCCTCAACGTCCTAGTGACTTTATCGCCTTCCTTGGGGTGAAATAATTAAATATATACTAGACCACCTCTAAACCCATTGGATTCTTTTTAAAAGCTGTTCATGATACAAAATGATGAGGTAACAATATTATCAATTTTATTATTTATTACACATTATTTATTACAAGTTACTGTAAAAATTATTATTACTCACATAATACAATATTACTTCGATCCAACGCAATAAGAAATTAATAAGAAGTTTATTGTTTTAGAATGGAATTGCAAATTGGTATCACACTAAAGGGCTTTGCATTCGAATAATAATAATCTTGAGGTCATGAGTTATAACTATCTTAGTATTTACCATTTTATAATTTTCAAAAGTCAAAGTCATTCAAAAAAAAAAACAAACAAAAAAACAAAAAAACAAAACGAAACATAAAAAAAAACAGTAATCGTCTGTTTTGGGAGTTTCATATTTATTGAAATAGCATGAAGTATGGATGCCTCCTTTTTGTGCATTTAGTTTCATTGTTTTTCTATTTTTTTTTTTTATGATAATTGTATTTTTTTATTATACATATTTTTTCTTCCGCACCTTTATTTCAAAATACGTCACGACGGCAAACCAGCATGCATCTATTTATTTAGTTACCATCAAGTACATAATTTTCCAGTCAGACAATGACACACCCACATAGCTTCTTCACCTATCAAGTAGTTGCCAAACATCTGAGATATTTGATTATAAAACAGTTCTAATGTGGTGTAGTGAATTGTATAAATGCATTTTCTGCTATGATTAGATAAAGAACAGATAGGAAACGTTTATCAATCTAACGTTTTGTTAAAACTTCACCAGAGAATGGTATATGGAGAAAAAGAAGAAAGAAATTCCGTTATTTTTACTTCATCAATGGCGTTCCAAATTCAAGGAGAGACGACCGTAATATTGCTATATGTATGTAAGTGTATTAAAATCCTAGTTTGTCTTTGTGGGAATCATATCTATAATGTATATTTGTAAGTGTGTGTGTGTGTGTGTGTGTGTGTGTGTGTGTGTGTGTGTGTAGTAGACATAATCGTTGTGTGGGTCTAGTAGACATTATGTTTGGTGGTTGATTTGTGAACATTTTTCCGTATACACCGTTTCTTTTAGATAAACATGCATCAGATTATTTAGAAATTAATTCAGTAAAGATTGGTGATGTAATACAATGTTTTTGACGTGTGTTTACAGTTGATACAGAAGGGCAGACTGGGTTTTCTATCCTTGGCTGGCAACCGATCTAGGAGAAGGTACTCTGAATTCAAACTATCCAGGAGAGGGTTGAGCTCCGTCAGGCGATTCCGTCCAAGAAACACCACTTCTATAGGAGCTCCCTTCTCGCTAGTTAACCTACTTAGGGAGACTTTCCCCTCCTTTATGTACATTATGTACTTATCCCTTTATAGGGTCTCTCTGTCCTCAGTATGAACACACACACACACACACACACACACACACACACACATATATATATATATATATATTTGAATTGAAGTCATATACAGATCAAATATGGATCGCAATTTGGCAGAATGATAAGATTAGGAACAAATAAGAAACGTTTATCAATCTAATATGTTTCAAGATATGAAGAAAAAAGTAGGAAGAAATTCTGGTATTTTTACTTTTGTGTTGTTTGATTTTCATTGCTTAATTAGCCTTCACTTGCATTAGGCTCTTTTAAACCAACGTTAGTATAATTTGTGGCGTTCCAAATTCAAGGAGAGACGACGCGTTCTTTCGAAGTTCCAAGAAATTAACGGATTCTAAGCCTTTCTGAAAAACCGTAAATATTACTTCATATATGGAAGTGTATATATGTAAGTGTATAGTAATTATTTTTGTCGGTGTGGGATTCAGATGATAATGCATATCCGTAAGTGTGTGTATAGTAGTAGTAGTAGTAGTAGTAGTAGTAGTATCGTAGCAGTAGTAGTAATAGTAAACATTATGTTTTTCACATGTTGCTTTAGGAAAGATTTTACGTTCATAATGTCTACTAGACTCTAATATGCGAATTGATATAAGAATGTGTGTCAAAAACAAATACTGAATTTCCAATTAAATCTGGTGTAAAAACAGAAAAAAACGGCCCTAGCTGAAGAACCTCTTGTCTAATTTCAAGGAAATCAAGCACTGCATTTCATTCGAGTTCAGGGTACAATATGCTCCTAAATTGATTCGGGTATCATTTAAACTGTATCTCAGGAAGAAACCTACATATATACCAGATTAGATTTAAGTATTGTTATAGATAATGTTTTACGTCCCGAAAACGAATGAAAAGCATTAAAAAAAAAAAAAACTTAATGTAAATCTATCCTGATTTAAAGTACGAAAATAAATTATTTAACGTTACCAATAAAAATATGTTTTACTTCTTTATATTAAAAGGGAAATTTATTCCATCAAATAGACTTTGATGATAAAATTAATAATTAATACTAAAGATGGCAAATAGAAGGTTTACTTTTCCACTGGGATTCGCATTGTTCAGAAATTGATATGGCAGCTCAATTATAATACGAAATAAAGAAATCGCAAATCCTAAATCGAAGATCCAGGAACAGAAAGAAATATCGAAATCACGAATCGCAAGTCCAGTGTCAAAAATCCCAACACACGTAGTTAGGTATCCAACGCACAAGGCAACAGTCACTCGCAAGCCGATTTTTTCATTGGTTGACGGTTGGAGAGGATAAATAATATTAGTATATTCCGAGATGCATTTATGGCAACAGCTGCCACGACATGTTTCTATTTTTGTTATTTTGTTTTCGGCATTTCGTACAGAACACACGTGCCCCTTTTCTCGGTAAGTGAATTTCTCTTTTGCCACACACATTGCGTGAAAATTTAAAGTAATAGCTTGAAACAGATGTAGTCTTTTTTTTCCAAAGAATATGAATAGATATTCGAGAGCATCCTGCAACTTTTGGGGCATGATCCTAAAGATGAAGTCATGGACAAGTCAGTTGTAAATATTCATATTGTCTCAAAATACTGAAACACTTCTTATACACATCGTAATTCTTTATGTGACTGTCAATGTCATCGTATGCAACAGTTTGAATTACAACATCGGCTCTTCTTTACTTTTTGATCCGGAAGTTAATGAAAAGTACCCAAAACACCTTATAGCAAAAATATCCTAATTAACAGTAGAGAAATAAATTATTTTACTATAACAATAGTTATGTTTTACTTCTTTACATTAAAAGATAAATTTATTCCATAAACTTTACTTCGAATATCAAATTAATAATTTATACAGAAGACCGGAAGAGAAGGTTTATTGTTCCACTGGGCTTCTTTTTTTATTTTTAATCATTTTACCCCAAGCAAGGCCGGAATGCCACTGATCCACGGGGGTTGCAGAGAATGGAGGCGGGAAAAAACACGTTATAAGGGGGGGGGGCGAAAAAAGGATAAAAGCTGAATGCTGTTCAAGAAGATAAAAAATGGCGATTGACGTTGCATTTAAATTTTTGAAGATTTTAGTTATCAGGGGAAAAAGGAAACGGAAGGGAGTTCCACAGGCGAGAAGTGTGAGAAAAGAAACTGTTGTAGTAGAAGTGGCAGTTACATTTAACTAATTCAACAGTAAAAGGGTGGAACACAGATGCCAATCTAGTAGCACGCTTAAATTCACGTAGTCGGGGTACCAGGGAGAAAACGCACGTCAAAGCAGTTGCCTTGAAAATATTGGTAGAAAAGACAGAGGGAAGCCGCGTCACATCGTTGAGAAAGAGACTGAAGTGGAGACACCAAGTAGGATCGATGACATTACAGATCTTTCTTTGGATTTTGTCAAGAACCTCGAGATGAACGGCAGTGGGACCAGACCAAATATAGCTGCAGTATTCAATGCACGGACGAATGGTAGATTTGTAAATGTGCAAGATGGACTCTGACGAGAAAAACCTTCTGGTTTGACATAGTGACCCAAGACTGTTTCACTGTGTGGTTAGACGTCGGATTGCTTTAAGCCGGGATCGAAACCCGACCGATTTGGAGCTTGCTAATGACACTAAAGCGACAGATGGGCCGATATCATAGGCATGATTTCTTCTTCAAGCAGCGGTGAAACAATTTTACCAATATCGTAGATAATTCTTGTCTAATGTTCTTAGACATCGGGATTTTATCTAGACCGATAATATTAGGGTCAAAGTTTTGCATACGTCTCGAAACTTCACGGACCATGATAGTAAAGTATAGATACGAGCAAATATCTTTGTAAATACAATATACTTCGTTTTTAATAAGAGTGCTCAATAACGGAGCTAGAGCCACTATAGAAACTGAAAATTAAAATTCAGATTGCATCCATTTTGACTAATCTATTGCTGTGATTAGATTTTTAAGCGTTTTTAATTGTCAGTTTTTATTTGACTCTTTCTTTCTCACTATCCATATATATATATATATATATATATATATATATATATATATATATATATATATATATATATATATATATATATATATATATATATATATATATATATATATATATATATATATATATACATACATACCATATATATATATATTGTGTATTTAGGCAGTAATCCTTCATTTCTGCATGTTTCAATAAAAACTAAAGACAAGGTACTACAATTAAGGTTTTTATTTATTTTTTCTGTGTACGAATAAGTGTTTCCTTTTTTTGGACACAAAGTGTCAAGAAACTGTCCAAATGTTCTATAATTCCGAGCACATTCGTCTGTACTTTTAGCCATTATCAAGGATGATTTTTATTTTTTCAGTTTAATTGGGTGTGTGCGTTGTGTGTATGTTTTTAGTGCTATAGAGATGTTTTATTTTCTGAACGCAGTTAGCACATTGTGGCCGTGTTCGTAGTTAATATTATTAAGTGTTGGCTTTTTCTTTTTTATTATTAAGGCTTCCATTATTTTTAATCTTTTTTTACATGTGGATGAGGTTATTATATTTGTATTTTCTACTAGTATGTTTCGGATGGAGTCTGGTAAGTTTATCTTTGTGTTTAAATGAGTTCTAATAGAGCTGTGGTCAGATAGGTTCAATGTAAGCCGTCTGGATAGGCATGTAGTTGTGTGACCGATGTAGTTATTTATGAATTCGGTTTGATCAGGAACACAGTTCATTAAGGGACATTTGAACCCATAAATAATGTTCGTTCGTTGTCATTTTGATTTTGCTGGTGTGTTATTATCTTTGAGGATAATTATCTATTCCAAAATATTAAAACACCTAACCTTATCCTCAAAAATAACAATAAAAATAAAACATCTCTATAACAAAAGATGAAATAAAAAGCTTAATCCTAGTAACTTCACTGTCATTTTAATGTAACATGCATATATATATATATATATATATATATATATATATATATATATATATATATATATATACACATATACACAGAGACATGACAGAATTGAATAGACGCTCACAGAAACCATTTATTTTATTAAACAAGTAATTTATACAAATGAAGTAATTACAAATGGTCATAAATTTAATAACTAATACTTGGTTGACATCTCTTTTGCTTTTTTTTAATACAAGGACCCTTCTAGGCATGCTAGCGATGAGTTCACGAATATCATCTTGAGGGATTTCTTGCCATGTTTGATGCAATAATCCTAAAAGTTCGGGCTTAGAAGATATCTTCCTGTTCTTTTTGCAGAGTTTTCGATCTAATATGCCCCAAAGGTGTTCAATAGGGTTAATATCCGGGGACTGACTTGGCCATGGAAGTTTATTGATCCCATTTTGTCTCAATCAATGTTGCGTTGCTTGAGCAGTGTGACATGGAGCTCCATCTTCTATAAATAGGGAGTCAAATTTGCTCATTTTACTACTTGAGAATATTGGAAGGAGCCCTTTCTTTAATATAGAAACATATTTGGTTGAATTAATGTTTCCTTTACACTCCACAAGCACTGAGTGACCATCATTCCAAATTGCACCCCATACCATTACTGAAAGGCCCCCATGTTTCACCGTTGGCTGCGGTCTTTTTAAATCAAACTGTTCACTACAGAGTCTCCATACCTATACTCTTCCTCTGTCGGAAAATAATGCGAATCTTGACTCATCAGAGAAAATGACAGTGGTGCAAAAGGTCACAGGTCTCTCCATCATCTCATGAGCCCAATACTTTCTGCGTTTGATATTGGCTGGACGGAGAAGTGGTTTCTTTCTCGCAGCTCTGCCATAGTAGCCCAGCTTGTGAAGATACCTGACAGCTGTTCTGGGACTGACATCAACTTGTGTTGCTATGTCAGAGGCCTTGCAACGTGGATCCTGTTCAACATTTCTTTCGACAAGACGCATGGTTCTTTCAGAGGGCCCATGGCGGCCTGGATGAGGTTTTGTGCACTTCTTGTCCTCTCTGGTGAATTGTACGATCACTCTATTAACAGTAGAAAGGGGCATTGAAAGATTTTCAGATATTTTTCTTTGACTAAGACCACCTTCATGTTGGCCCACGATACATCCTCGCTGAAATTCGGATCTGTCTGATGCTCCTTTGGTTCGGGGCATGTTCCAATATTGTTATCTGCAATTTTAATCAAATAATCTAAGTTAATTTGTCTTGGTTATTAAAAAAAATTTAACTTAATTTATCTTGGCTATTAAAAAAAATCAGAAATAAAATTTATCTTGGTGTCTATTCAATTCTGTCATGTGTATATATATATATATATATATATATATATATATATATATAGATATAGAGAGAGAGAGAGAGAGAGAGAGAGAGAGAGAGAGAGAGAGAGACATGACAGAATTGAATAGACACCAAGATAAATTTTATTTTTCATGTACATCAATGCTTGAACCGGCTTCTAATGCTCTAGAGTGAGCAGCTTGGTGAGAGTAGTGGCTCCAGGGGGCACAGTCCTATGGTTACAGAGAACTCAGTAAGAGTTCCACCACGGAATATGTGAGCGAGCGGAGCTATATTGAGTCTGATTTGCAATCTCTTCGTCACCGAGGCCCGGTGGAACAGCTGGTATGACGTTTGCTTGACAGCCTAACTGTCCGGGTTTCAATTCTCGGTAGTGGATGCGCATTGCTGATGAGTCCCAAATATAGAACGTCAGGTGTTTTCTGCATTCTGTTGAGGTTTCTTTCAGGCTCGATGAATTACTTAAAATGTAATTATCAAATCCTCCTAATAATTTATACATATATTTTTGACTTACCTGACACATGTCAAAAGGTATACCGCAGACGAGGCTCTGGCTTTTAGCAGAGCCTCGTCTCGGGAAACTGACTCCGTTTTTACGTTGGCTATAGGGAATTTTTGCCCGAGCCTCCGGGTTCGGATACCCCACTTTAAAACTCGAACTTGTGCCACATCTTACTGCGTGGGGCAGCAGGTAAATACTTTTTTATTTTAATTTTTTTTTTTTATTTCGCTCGCTTACTAAAATGTAGCTGTTTGAGAAATCGCGCTCCAACCTCTTTCGGGCGGACGCTATGAAAACATATTCTCACACGCTTACATACACATTCGTACGGAAATTTAATTACAAACATTATGGACATTATAGAACATTACAAGCATCAACATATTGCGAATATTCAACTACAAGCCACGGAAACTAATTAAACATTACGGAACATTCACAATTCTCCTGAAGCTAAAAGTTTATCAACATATTTTCAGCTTTACAGAATTCTTTCAACTCTCTCACGGCGAAGTCCATTCAACTTTCTATGAGTTCAGATAAAAATATTTCCATCGTAAAGACTTTAATTGCAGTCAAAGGGAAGTAACTCCTATCAATTATGCTTGTATATCATTGACATACATAAATATAAAATTGTTTTTATTATAAAAACCGTTTTGTGTTCCTTCTTTTTGTTTCACATTTTGTGGTATTTTGCGTTTAATATAAATTTGAGATGTCGAACCAACTAACAAACCTCAACCCTATCATCCTAGAACACCCAAACTTTACGGTCTCCTTAAAACCCACAAAACAGGTATCCCAATGCGCCCCATCATCTCAGGAATAAACAAGCGCCCCCAACCCAACCGTCAAAAGCCATAACAGAATTACTAAACAGTATAAATATAAACAGTCATTCGTACTTTGTTAACCATTTCTTTGCGGCTGAACAGCACATCAGATCAAATGATGGTTGCCAATGAGACTACAGGTTCGATTCTTGTCGGAGAAGCACATATTTTCTCCGAAATTTCTCGAACATTCAGGCCGGTAAATGTAATTAATACTGTTTATTTACAAAAAGAAAAAAAAACACCCCCATACAAAAAAAACAAAAAAACAGAACATTTACTTAAATAAATTATATCTAATAAAATAACGTAAAAACAGAAAATGTATTCTATATATATATATATTCTCTATATATACATATACAGTGTAACCCGGATGTAAGAGAGTTGTCGGGACCGGAGAAGAAGTCTCTTATATCCGGGTTTCTCTTATATCCGGGTTTGGTCTATTTTGTTTAGGTAAGTATGGGCTCTAATTTGGGACCAGAGAAAATCTCTCTTATATCCGTGTTTCTCTTATATCCGGGTCTCTTATATCCGGGTTACACTCTATATGAAGAAATATACTCTTAAAGTATTTATGGGAAAAGTGCTCAATATCAGAGATAGAGCGTGTGTAAATATAAAAGTGAACATTGAAGTCAACATTTAGAGGCAACAGGCTGTTTCATGCTAGATGCAATCACCAGGCCTGACGATTGCATCTGGCATGATGAAACAGCCTGTCGCCTCTAAGTGTTGACATCAATGTTCACTTTTATATATATATATATAGAGAGAGAGAGAGAGAGAAAGAGAAAGAGAGAGAAGGAGACAGAGAAAGTGACAGAGAGAAAGGGAGGAGGACAGTGCCGAGCGATAGTGAGAGAAGAATAGAGACACTTACTAATGTATTTTCGTACAGTAAAGAGGCACACAGTGTAAGAGTTACTAAATTGTTAGTCATTGTCATCCCGTAGATTTTAGCGTCTGTGTTTGTATCTATCTATCTATCTCTATGTATGCATGTATCTGTGTATGTATGTATGCCGTGACTTACTAACATATCGATCAGAGAAAGCCGGTCTAGTTGAGTCCGAACGTATTTTAATTTGATGGTTTATCTGGTGACTTACATTTCGCCGCTGACTATCGTCTGTCCTTTTCAACTCGTGCATGAAACCAGCCTGGTTATGTGATTGTTTGATGACCAAATATTCGCTTGGTTCCGCCACTGCCAAGCAGCTGTGTAACCGCCCGCCCACACCAGTGTACAAGTTGTTCGAATTGCCCTGACGCTTCCCACTGACCGATGGCCAGAAAGGAATAAAACACGAATACACAGAGACGCGATCGATCGGACATGACAACATCTTAAACTGCACCACTTCCCTCTCTCTTTCTCTCTCTTTCTTTCTTTCTTTCTTTAATGTCTCTTTTCGTAACATGGCTGATATTATACGTTATCATGAAAAGCATTTTTCCGGCCACTAAGAACTTTTTTTTTTGTCACTAAACGGTTTTAAAAATTGGAAATTTAAAATATGAAAAATTAGGGGTCAACTCACCAAAAAAATTATACAAAAGCTTTCTTTTTGTTTTAGACACCCTCACTGGGTTGTGCTTGACCCACGAATAAAAGTTTACAGGAAGATAGCTGATTTGCATAATTTCAAAATGGCGGCAACCCACTAAACACCAACGTGCAGCAAACATTTTCTGGTTTTAGTTTAGACCCCATAAATGTATTACGTAGAGATACAAACATTATACCTAATAACCATATTTAAATTCTTCTGTGACGTCAATATGACGTCATATTGATGCATACCCCCAATTATACAAAAGCTTTTTTTTTTTTTGTTTTAGATACCACTCTGGGTTCTGTTTGACCAAAGAATAAAAGTTTACCAAAATCAGACCTCGGGAAGATGGCTAATTTGCATAATTTCAAAATGGCAGCGCCCCACTAAAGACCAATGTACAGCCAACTTTTTATGTTTCAGTTTAGACTCCATAATTGTATTACCAAGAGATAGAAACATAATACCTATTAACCATAATTGTCTTCCTGTGACCTCATTATGACGTCATATTGACGCAATCGAACAGATTAATTGGGGTCAACCCACCAAAAATTATACAAAACATTTTTGTTGTTTTAGATACCTGATTGGGTTGTACATGACCCAAGATTAAAGGTTTACCAAAATCATATCCCTGAAAGATGGCTAATTTGCATAATTTCAAAATGGCGGCGACCCCCTAAAGATCAATATGTAGCAAACTTTTTTCTGGTTCAGTTTAGATCCGATAAATATATTGCCAACATATAGAAACATTATACCTAATAACCATAATTAAATCCTTTTGTGACGTCATTATGACGCCATATTGACGCGGTTGATGACCAGCAACACCAAAATGCACGCTTTTGTCTGTTACACGCTCTTTCAAATAGGAATTCTTTTACTTTCAACCTACTTTACATAATAATTTTTTTTTACCAAAAGTAGATATTTACTTGACCCCCCCCCCACTGAGTCAGGTTGTGACACAAGGTCAGTTTTTAACGTGGGAACCCGAATGTTTTCACTCGGGCCGCTGGTCCAAGCTGGTCTTAGCTGGTCATAGCTTGTCCAAGCTGGTCAGAGCTGGTCTAAGCTAGTCATAGCTGGTCTTGGCTTGTCCTAACTAGTCCAGGCCGGAACCGGTCCAAGCTAGTCCTAGCCGTAATACCACGAACCCAGGGACGAGCCCTAAGCCAGGTAAGTTACCAAAAGTATATCAACCTCTGAACCTCATTGCCCCATGCCTAAGGCTTAACACTATTATGAAATTTCATAGATGTAAGCTGTGTCGCCCCACGAATTATAAGACATCAGTATCAGTGACATCGACAATATCCTCTCGATCAACAAATAGTAGAACATTGTTCCCACAATTGCCATTTTAACATGTGGCACATATAGAGACACAAGGTAATCCATAATGCTACGATGTACAAGATGAAGTATTAGGTTGCTCCAAAAATAATGTCGTTTTTTGACGTTCAACTTCAAATGATCATAACTCCTTTCATAATAAACTTTATTAATCGAAATAAGAACCATTAGAATCGACACATTTTTGCCAACGAGAAACAAGTTTATTTATCCCATTAGCATAGAAATCCGGAGTTCTGGAAGCGATGAAGTCATTGAAGGCCGATTCGGCATCATCTCGCTTTTGAAGCATTTTTCGCGCAGGAAGTTGTCGAGATGCTTGAAAAAGTGATAATCTGTGGGCGAGAGGTCCGGTGAATATGGCGGGTGAGGCAGAGTCTCGTCGCCCAATTCGTTCAGCTTCTGCAGGGTCAGTTGAGCAACATGCGGGCGAGCGTTGTCATGGAGGAGAATTGGTCCCTTCATATTGACCAATCTCGGGCACATACGTTGGAGCTTCAGGTGCATTTCGTCAATTTGTCGGCAGTACTTCTCCGCCGTAATCGTTTTGCCCCGATTCAAGAAGCTGTGATGGATGAGACCGGCCGCAGACCACCAAACAGTCACCATAACCTTTTTTTGGTGCAATTTCGGCTTCGGGAAGTGTTGTGGAGCTTCTCCGGCATCCAACCACTGTGCCGAACGTCGCCGGTTGTCGTAGAGGATCCACTTCTCATCATACGTTAAAATACGCTCGAGAAATGGGTCGTTTTGTTGCGCAGAATGAGCGTAGAAGACACCTCAAAACGACGATTTTTTTTTATTATCGTTCAATTCATGCGGCACCCATTTATCCAACTTTTTTGACTTCCCTATTTGCTTTAAATGGTGAACGACTGTTGAGTGGTCGACCTCGAGTTCAACAGCAACTTCTCGTGTGGTTTTGCGAGGATCAGCTTCAATTAAGGCTTTCAAATGTTCGTTATCAACCGCAGTGGCCGGCCGCGACCATCTTCATCTTCGAGGCTCTCGTCACCATTGCGAAATTTCTTGACCCACCGTTGTGCCACACGTTCGTTAGTGGTTCCTGGGCCAAACGTATCATTGATATCACGAGCTGTCTCGGCAGCTTTTCGGCCTAGTTTTAACTGGAACAAGAAAATCGTGCGGATTTGAATTTTGTCCATGATGTCGAAAAGCCTGCAAAAAAATGAATGAAGAGATTGAGAACGGTAACGGATAACACGATTCGATAGAGCGAAAAACGCACTTCAAAATTATATATAACATGGCTATATATATCAATGAATTAATTCAGAAATCATATATAAATATAACATATGTGAGAAAACAACATTATTTTTGCACCAACCTAATAGAATTGCTATGCACAATTTCTAACAAACGTTTTTTTTTGTAATTCATGGCAGGTTTTAACATTTTGTTTTCATATTTCCATCCTCAGTCCGTAGCTTCAAGCGTTCTCTAAACTCCGTACAATATAATGATTTGGTAATAGGATCGTAGTGAATGGTATCTTGTGGCAGATGCTGTTGATGGTAGCCGCTGTGGCGATACAAATGGCACTTATGACACGACTTTCTTTTTTAAAACTGTATGCCCCAATGAGACAAGCAAATCACTGGATTTTCCACCATTGCTTTGTTTCCAAAGTTTTCTATCGTATCATGTTGTTGGCCTGGTTCAATGAAAGAGCAAGCACATGTCTCCAATTCATTGTCCCCTTTCATGAATTTCTGAAACAATGTTTTCTTCCCTATTTCCCTAATGAATAGTAAATATCTACATAACTTTTGCTCCAGAACTTGTTTCAGACTGTTAATGTTATAAACCCTGATGACTCGCTAAGTATTATTGTCAGAGCGAAAATAAAATGTTTTTCTCTCGGGGTCCGCATACTGCAGAAGCAAGATCAGTAGATCTGTATCTTCTCCAAGGTTAGTGTTTTGGTATTGAGAACTTGCTATATAGCTGCGTGAACATTTCAGAGGCCAACATGCCATTTAGGTAGTTTTCCACATAAAGATAGTTCCGAAATGCTCTCTGCACTGCTTTACCACACACCATGTGCTTAACAGCATTCTCCCCATAAACAGTCTCTAGGATGTCTCTTCGTCTCGAACCTTGCATGAGTGTACCAATAGCAAAAGCACATTCATCAGCGTATAAAAGCTTCCTAACATCATAATGCTTTTCAAGTCACCGTTCTCTGGTGAATTGTAGATAATTTCTGACGCTTTGTAGAACAAGGGGTGATCAAAACTCGCAATGGGTGAAATTCTGTCTTGCTGCAAGATTACAAATGTAGGTAAGAGTGGACAGAATGCCGTTTGACCCCCCCCCGGATACATATCAAACATTGGTAAATAAGTCATCGAGGATTTTCCTACAAGCTCACGTCCATTATTATGAATAATGTTCATTATTCCTTGCCAATTCGGAGTGTCCCGATGAAATCAAAACGAGACCTTTCAAAGGATGTCTACAGTCGGTGCAGAACAGTGAATTTCTGGGAGAATTTCAAACTTGATAGTGCGACGCGCGAACGTGGAAAATCAATAGCCAACGATGCCAACCCCTGACACTTCTTTCGCGTTTAACTGGGAAACTTTCTTCCTTGGCATAACATACGCTGTCTGCTGCTCTGGTTTTGATGCTGCAATCATACCCATCCCGTGAAAAGTTCCCTTTTCATCCAACGTTAAGATATTGTGATCAGTATTGTCAACTGCAAATAACACCGTACCAAATGAACCTCGGCCTAGTATTTCTGCTGCTACCACATCAACTGCATTTTTCATTAACCTTTGAACCCCTGAATATGAAGAGCTAAAACCCATTACAGACAAAGTGTCAACAAGAAATTTATAGAAGGCGTTGGCTAGCAGGTCCGATTTAAATTGGCGTTACCTCTACGGCCAAACTGCTTGTATAACTGCCTCTACAGTGGCAGCAAACATTTTGTGTTTGTCTGCCCCGACGAACAATTGACTTAACTGTTATACTAGAACATACCTATTCTATTGTAAATAGACTCTCCCACATATAATTAGTAGTAGTAGTAGCAGTCGCCAGGGAGCTCAGTGAGTTGGTCGAGTCAGTTGATGTTGGACATTAAAGTATCAACCACCCCAACTAGATTGCTGCGTCATTAACTATTATTTCAAGTTCCTAACGTTTTGTACGTCGAACCTTTTTTCGGACCGACTTAGTGAAATACAAGCCTCCACTGTGAAAACTACTCTACAACACATTGGCGACGAGGGATTCGTTCTCATACGGAGGAAGAAAATTTTTTCGTTTAACATTAACATTGAGCGAAATGAAGTAAGTTGGTATTCTTAAGCGGTACCTAGCTGTAGACTTTGTGCAGAAGGATACTTATTACTGACTAATGTGACGTTGCTCTTAATCTCACCCCTTATGAGCTTGCTACCAGTCTCGATGATTGCTACTTTCTGACTCGCTTCATCGCCATATTTTGCACTCTTGAAATAAGTCTGAAGTATTTTCCCGGTTTGTTCTCTCGTTGTAACGATATCGTAAAGGCCTTCCCCTTCTCAGATATGAATAGAATTTCCATACCGTTCTTTCAACTTTTGCTTTAAATCATAGCTTCCATACGCAAAACCCTCATCAATTACAAATTGTTGTTTGGATTGGTTTGTTTTGTTTTACGGCATATCAACCTCAATGGGTCATTTAATGCCGACAACTTTTTTTTTTTCCTGGTAATATTTTTGTTTTGTCAAAAATCTTTTTCTATTAATATTTTTCCTCAAAAACGTATAGCTGATAATATTATTTTTTTCAAAAACGTATAGCTGGTAATATTATTTTTTCCAAAATGTATAGCTGGTAATATTATTTTTCCAAAAACGTACAGCTGGTAATATTTTTCCAAAAACGTATTGCTGGTAATAGTTTTTTCTCTTTCAAAAACATATTGCTGTTCATATTTTTCTCTTTCCTCAAAAATTAATTTCTGGTAATAATTTTTTACAAAGACTTTCTGGTATTAAAACCTATTTTTACACTTTTATAATGCCTTTTACCTGTTTCTGGATTAACTATTTACCCATTGCTGGGACCCTAACAGGTGCTACCACCCCAGGTCAGGGTGGACCTGGAAACACCAACAATTAAGAGGAGGTTCCACGCTCCTCAAAGCCTCCTGATCAGAGGCCTTGCTGTTGAACGTAGTTTATTGTCTTACCCTGGGCGCGGATGTAGTTTATCGTCATACTCAGGATGCGGATTTAGTCTGAGTTTCGGGGTTAACTATTTACCCATAGATGGGACCCTAACAGGTGCTACCACCCCGGGTCAGGGCGGACCTGGGAACATCAGTAATTAAGAGGTGGTTCCACGCTCCTGAAAGCCTGTTGGACGTAGTTTATCGTCTTACCCTTCTGATACCGTAATCTGTTCTTCATCATTTGCTGGTAGACGATCACAGACCCTTAAAAAACAGTCTGTTTCTGGTCCTAATTTGTTGGTCGCCCAGTTCGCTTTAGTTTTGCCTTTGACTCTGATTGAAACTGGTTTGTTATGTCCTGACTATTACGAAAGTACGCACTACAAAGCTGGTGATAAATGCAATCGTTAGCGTGTAAATCATTGGCAAAATATTCAATTCAGCTCTTCACAGTCAAGGGACCAGTCATCATCTGATTGTGCATTGCATTTTTTTTAATCCTCTCTGGGTAAGTGCGAACTTCACTAAAGCTTTCATCATGTCTACTCTCGATTACCTCGCGATCACAGAAAAGACAATCTTTCTCTGGATCATAAGGCCTAAGAAAGTTTTTTTCTCGTCTGAGTCTATCCTTCAATCTAATCCGTCCTTGCATGGAATATTGTTGTCATATATGGTCTGGTGTATGTCTTGAGTTCCTCGACAAAATCCAGAGTCGAATATGTAATGTGATAGGTCCTGATCTGGCATCTCATCTATAGTCGCTTTCTCACAGATGTACCGTGGCTTCTCTCTGTCTCTTCTACATGTATTTTCATGGTAACTGGTCAGACGAGAAACTTTCGCTGGTTCCCAGACTGCATCAATTTAAGCTAGCTACTAGGCTGGCATCTCTAGATATTTCAGTTTATAACGATCTGCATGAAGAACATGGTGGCTAAGAGAAACAGGGACCGACTAAGATAGATAGATAGATAGATAGATAGATAGATAGATAGATATTAAGAGATTTTGATAGAGAAACAGAGAAAAGATACAGATAGAAAGTTATAGGCAGACAGAGATAGATAGATAGATAGATAGATAGATAGATAGATAGATAGATAGATAGATAGATAGATAGGGAGTGACATAGATAGATAGATAGATAGATAGATAGATAGATAGATAGAAATAATAAAAAAAGAAGGAAAGCAGGTGCCCTATCTTCCATCAAATAAACCAGTCTCCATAGCTATGTCAGATAATAATGATCTACTAGAACATGCTGGTGGCTGAGATAAATGAGCAGAATGTTATAGATAGATAGATAGATAGATAGATAGATAGATAGATATGAAGAAACTATCTATCTATCTATCTATCTATCTATCTATTGATATTTCACTCTTTCTAATTCCCAGGCTGTAAATTGTTTTTTTTTTTTTGATAAATTGAAGTGATATCGCAAAATGATTACAACTTAAAAATAAACTTGTAGAAAGATTGCATACTTTAAATCACTGGTGTGAACTGATTTGCCCTTCATTCTTTATGATTTATGCTGTAATTTCAATGAATTGGGGGCATTCATTCATTCTTTTTTTCTTTCTTTTTTTCCGTTGAATATTAATCAAGACTTGCTTACATATATTTCATCACATCCTGTACACTGAATTTTCACATTATCATCTCAATCATTATCATCTCTTGTGTGGTAGGTACAGATTCTCATAAAACTATGTGAGAGTCATTAGCAGTGGATAGATAGATAGATAGATAGATAGATAGATAGATAGATAGATAGATAGATAGATAGATAAAACTGGAAGTTTTATCCCCCACCAAATATGCCAGTCTTTATAGTTATCTCAGTTTATAATGATCTGCTCAAACAAGCTGGTGGCTGAGATAGATATGAACTGACCAAAATAGATAGATAGATAGATAGATAGATAGATAGATAGATAGATAGATAGATAGATAGATAGATAGATTATAAAAAGACTGTGATAGATAGATAGATAGATAGATAGATAGAATATAAAAAGAATGTTATAGATAGATAGATAGATAGATAGATAGATAGATTATAAAAAGACTGTGATAGATAGATAGATAGAATATAAAAAGAATGTTATAGATAGATAGATAGATAGATAGATAGATTATAAAAAGACTGTGATAGATAGATAGATAGATAGATAGATAGATAGATAGATAGATAGATAGATAGATAGATATGAACAGACTGAGATAGATAGCTCGATAGACAGATAGAAAGTGGATATGAAAGAAAGACAGAAGGAAACAGTTGAGAATGCAATAACTGTAGCATAGTTCAATCCCTGGTTCGAGTTACTAATTCAAACTCAGTGGAAATAGAACGAGCGAGTAGACAAAGGACATGGCATAATCTCCCTCAACATGGACAATGCAATAAGAAGAATTCACTTACCTTAGATTAAATAGTTTTCAGTTCGAAATCCCCAGAACTTTACCCAGATCGACAGATTGCTAAAAATTGTGGGCCTTTGGCAAAACCTTAGAAAAATTGTTCTTACCATCAGCACTTGCTCTTTTAAAGATGCA
>CAHIKZ030000026.1:1077500-1112500 GCA_903632075.3 Acanthosepion pharaonis
ACTTATTTTCTATGAGAAATATTAACAAAATTCAATCAATAATGTCAGAAAATCTAATCGATTCAGTCATAAGATTGGATTTTTAAAAACTCAACTTTGCACAAAAACATGACCTGATTGGGAGAATTGGATGTCATTTTCGGATTCAGCGGTGAAAAATTTTACTAAATCATTTGGAAAAATATAGACAACTTAAAAAATATTTTTTTGTTGCCCGGTGAAATGTACTTAAGAGAACAGATATTATTATCATTTTTATTATTAATTTCTTTAATTTTTGCTGTATACACATTTCCTTCCAGGTCTGAACCAGAAGAACTAAGGTGTAGAAATGGTATCGTGACATATACCAATTAACCGTTTTGTAAAATTAAAAAAAAAAAAATTTAAAACAACCTATGAACACAGACATTTTACATTGAAAAATTACTTCATTGGGGATGAGAAGGACTTGAGGGATAGTTATTATTATTATTATTATTTCTAATTCATTTGATTTCTTTTCTATGCAAATTTCCTTCCAATTCCCAAATAGAAGTTCAGAAATGATGTCATGACATTTACCACTTAGCAGTTTTGTAAAATTAAGAAATAAAATTAAAAAACCTAAACACACACTCATTTCACATAGATAAATTGCTTCATAGTGGATCAGCTGTACTTGAGAGAACAATAATTATCATTATTATTATTATTAATAATAATAATAATATTGATAATAATAATTCCTGTGATTTCTGTAGCATACACATTTCCTGTGAGGTACCAACTAGAAGAACAAAGTCAAAAATGGTTCATGACTGTACTGCTAAATCATCAGTTACCTCCCTTTAAGATCTAGGAAGTATAAAATACACCCTGTATCAGTAGACCAGTTGTCAGAGTAAAGTGCAGTAAAGTTTTGGTATATGTTTATTCACTAGTTCTGTTTTTACTACAATATTTACCACTTAAAGGTTTTGTAAAATTGAAAATGATAGAATTAAAACAATCTAAGAGCACATATATTTTACATAGATAAATTGCTTCAAATACATAATCTGTATTAGAGAGAAAAATTATTATAATTATTATTATTATTATTATTAAATTCCTTTGATTTCTGTTGCATACACATTATATTAAAACAATCTAAGAGCACATATATTTTACATAGATAATGTCCTTTGTAGGATGTGAGTTCTACTTAAGTGCTCATCTATTATTATTATTTTTATTTCCTCTGATTTCTGGTATATATTCATTTCTTTCTGGTCCCTGACCAGAGATGATTCTGTGACTCTTTCATGGACATTTCTGAATACATGATTCTGGTTCGGACATAGCGTAGTCTATAATTTGAACTGGGAATTTTAGCTGCCTTGCCTATATCTATCATCATTTACAAGTCTGGGGGTAGAACTGAGGAGTGATGTTTTCTTCTGTAATGTATCTTATTTTTGAAATCTTTACTTTCTGTTGTATACATGTTTCCTTCCAGGTCCCAACCAGAGAATTAAAGTCAGAAATGGGATCATGATATTTTTACCACATAATTTTTTTGGAAAAAATATTAAAATAAAACAAAATTAAAAATAAAACCCTCCATAGGATGTGTGAGCTGTACTAGTGAGAACAATCATTATTATTACTATTATTATTATTATTATTATTATTATGAATATTATTGTTATTATTTTTATTTTCTTTGATTTCTGGCGTTTACACATTTCTTTCCGGGTCCCGCCCAGGGACCTAAGGTTAGAAATGGCAGCATGACACTTTCCACTGAGAAAAAAAAAAAAAAATTACATAGATAAAGCCCTCCGTAAAGTGTGGGCTGTACTTGTCAGAACAATTTTCTGTATCTCCTTGAGGCATGGACTTCCAGGAATCCCTTCAATTAGTCTACTGCAATCTTTTCCAACCAGTCCTAGGGCTCCAACTACAACAGGGATTGTTGATGTTCCCATATGCCACATTTTCGAGATTTCTATTTCAAGGTCCTTGTATTTATTATTATTGTTATTATTATTATTATTATTATTATTGTTATTATTATTGTTATTTTTATGAATATTAATATTATTATTTTTGTTAATATTATTATTATGAATATTATTATTGTTGTTGTTATAATTATTTTTATTATTGTTATTATTATTATTATCATTATTATTATTATGAATATTATTATTTTTATTATTATTATTATTATGAATATTATTACTATTGTTATTATTACTGTTATTATTATTATTATTGTTCTTGTTATTATTATTTTTATTTTTATTATTATTATGAATATTATTATTATTATTATTATCATCATCATCATTCGATTTCTGCTATGGACACACTACCTACCAAGTCTGCGGAAAGACCTAAGGCAGGTCGTGGTGTGTTGTTATGGCCACATTTCATGTTAATTTTTTTTTTTTTTTTTTTTTTTTTTATCTCCGATGAAGTTGCTAGCGTTACATAGACAAAGTTCTCCTTAGTGTGTGTGCTGTACTTAATAAGACAATTTTCTGTATGTCTCTTAAGCTGGGGTTTCAGGGATTCTTTCAATGTGTTGTTTTGTTCCATTTTTTATAATTCCAAGTGCACCTATTACCACTGGTATTATTCTTGTTTTCAATTTCCACATTTTTTCTATTTCAATTTCCAGGTCTTTGTATTTTGATAGTTTTTCAAATTCCTTGGTTGCTATGTTACAATCCGCTGGACAAGCCATATCAATTAGTAGGCAAGTTTTTTCTTTCTGGTTTTTGACAATAATGTCCGGCCTATTTGCTTCAATTATTGTTATTATTATTATTATTATTATTATTATTATTATTATGAATATTATTATTATTGTTATTAATATTATTATTGTTGTTGTTATAATTATTTTATTATTATTATTATTATTATTATTATTATGAATATTATTATTGTTATTATTATTATTATGGTTATTATTATTATGATTAATATTATTATTATGTTTATTATTATTATTATTATCACTATTATCACTATTATTATTATTGTTATTATTATGATTATTATTATTATTATTATTATTATTATTATTATTATTAAATCCTTTGATTTCTGTTATATACATATTTTCTTCTGCCTCCCTGCAGAGACCTAAGTTCTGAAATAGTATCAGGATATTTACCAGTTAACATTTTCGTAAAAAATTTTAAAAAAAGTATATTTCAAACAACAAAAAAAGACATACATTTTACATAGATAAAGACGATTGTAAGATGTGCGCTGTACTTGAGAGAACAGTTACTAATATTATTATTATTTTTATTCTTATTACAATTATTAATTCCTTTGATTTCTGTTGTATACATATTTCCTTACAGGTCCCAACCAGAAAAACTAAGGTCAGAACTCGTATCAGGACATTTGCCACATAAAACATTTGCAAAAAATATAAAAAATGAAATTAAATCAACCTAACAGCAAACACATTTTACATAAATAAAGCTCTTCATAGGGTGTGAGCCGTACTTGTGAGAACAATCAGTATTATTATTATTATTATTATTATTTATGTTTCTTTTGATTTCTGTTGTATACATATTTTCTTCTTGGTGCCAAATAGAGATCTAATTTCAGAAATCGTATGATGACATTTACCACATAAAGATTTTGTAAAAAATAAAAAAGAATAAAAATTAAATTAACCTAAGAGCACAAACATTTTATATAGATAAAGCCCTTGGGCGTGTGTGAAATCTACTTTTGAGAATAATAATAATAATAATAATAATTATTATTATTATTATTATTATTATTATTATTATTAAGTCATTTCCTTTCTGTTTTATACACATTTCCTTCTGTATCCTAACCAGAAGAATTAAAGTCAGAAATGATATCATGACTTTTTACACTTAACGTTTTTGTAAAAAATAAAAAAATAAAATTAAACAACTTAAGATCACACACATTTTACAAGTCCTTCTTAGGATGTCAGCTGTACTTGTGTGAACAATTATTATTATTATTATTATTATTACTTCCTTTGTATACTCATTTCCTTCTGGGTCCAAACAAGAAACCTAATGTCAGAAATGGTTTAGGACATTTTCCACTGATGCTATTATTATTATTTTTATTTTCTTTGATTTCTGGCGTTTACACATTTCTTTCCGGGTCCCACCCAGGGACCTAAGGTTAGAAATGGCGTCATGACACTTTCCACTGAAAGATTACATAGATAAAGCCCTTCATAAGGTGTGGGCTGTACTTGTCAGAACAATTTTCTGTATCTCCTTGAGGCATGGACTTCCAGGTATCCCTTCAATTAGTCTACTGGAATCTTTTCCAACCAGTCCTAGGGCTCCAAATTATTATTATTATTATTATTATTATTATTATTATTATTATTTCCTTTGATTTCTGTTGTATACTCATTTCCTTCCAGGTCCCAATCAGAGACCTAAGAAGTCACATCCTGACATCTTCAAATAATCATTAAAAAAAAAATTCCCTAAGATCCCACATAAATTTACATAAATAATACTCTTCATAATGCAACAGCTGTACTTGTTAGTACAATTTTATTATTATTATTATTATTTTCTTCCAGTATGACCATTTAATCTTAGCCAGGACCAAAGGTGCATTAAGAAGCTCTTATCGAATATCAAACTAATTACTACACCAGGTAACATGTTAGTGACAATATCGCGTGGCTCTAGGTGCTGTCTCTTCTTCCCTGATTCAATACATTACATTTTGCTAAGTACATTACTAGAACCAAAGAAGTAAGATGGAGCTAATATGATTCTGTTGTATTAATATTCTTAGTGGGAAGGACTTGCCTGCCTTGAAAATCAGCATTCGTATTGGTGGCTTTCACCATAGCTTGAACACCGACTACTAGCACCAGTGGTAAAGATACAAGTATCTGACCATCTTAGGCAGACCCCCTTCCCTTTGTTGTCGTATTCTTTATTATTATTGTTTCCTTCCAGATTTTGTTAAAGCACACTTCTTGTTTCAAAAAATCATACACTCATAGAACACCACACTATAATCCACTATCCTGACTGGCTCTTGGGCCTTTTCTTACACTCATGCAACACCACACCATAATCCACTAATCTGACTGGATCTTGGGTTTTTTCTTACACTCATACAATACCACGTCATAATCCACTACCCTGATTGGCTCTTGGGCCTTTTCTTATACTCATACAACACTACACTATAATCCACTACCCTGACTGGCTCTTGGGCCTTTTCTTATACTCATACAACACCATACTGTAACCCTCTAGCATAAGTAGCTCTTGGTTCTTTTCTCATGCTCATACAATATTACACATTAAACCTCTACCGTAAGTGGCTCTTGGGCCTTATACGGCACATGGTAACCCACTACCATAAGTGGCTCTTGGACATTCTCGTACGCACATCCAACGCCACACAGTAACCCTCTACTCTGAGTGGTGCTAGGGATTTTCCTCACACTCGTACAATACCACACATTAACCCTCTAACGGGAGTCTTGGGTCTTTTCTTAAACTCTTGGGTCTTTTCTTAAACGCATACAACAGATGATTAGAGACTCTTGGGCATTATCGTAAGGTTATACAATACCACACAGTAACAATCTACTTTTTGTGACTCATATAACACCTTACTGTAACACTTTAACGTGAGTTGCTTTTGTGAATTTTCCTACACTCGCACAACACCATACTGTAACCCTCTACCGTGAGTGACTCTTGGGCATTTTCTTACGCATATACAACACTACACAGTAACCCTCTACTCTGAGTGGCTCTTGGGCCTTTTCTTATACTCATTCAACACGATACCATTACCCTCTAGTGTGAGTAGCTCTTGGGCTTTTTCGTACGCTCATACAATACCACACAGTAACCCTAGACCGTGATTGCTTCGGCAATTAGTTGGAGATTCGTCTCCAGCTATGCTAGTCGAACACTCTGTCTTCGGACAGAGAAGGAACACAGACGAGCCTATGACGAAGGGCAGGGTCTCTTCTGGGGTGGTAGACAGCTATCCGACCCCGTTTTTACGGGGTCTACGGGGAATTTTTTCCCGAGCCCACGGGCTAGGCTTAACGGGGAGGTAAGTTAAAAAAAAAAAAAAAACTATACCGTGAGTCTCTCTCGGATCTTGTACTGGGTGAACATTTCTATAAAGAAGCTATATTTTAGCTGTATCACTTGTTTATAAATTTCTTTATAGAATGTTTTTTAGGGAGGAGGCTTTTAATGAGAAATTCCATGATCGGTCCGTGTGCTCTACAAATCATTGATACTACTGTCATTGTCGTATTACATAAGTTCAAAGTCCCTATAATAATGTCCTATGAGTTTATTACATTTATTATTCCATGTTCATTCTCTTATTTGTTCGGATAGCTGAAGTAGCCTTTTGAGTATTATATCATTTTTCCACATTGAAAACTTTAACAACTATTTTGTCCTCTCGACAAGACTTTACGGATTCGCATCATTATTTTAGTTTTTTTAAACTTTCAGGATATGTTCCGTTATCCCAAACGTTTTCATCTTTTTTAAGTAGCGTAACACAGTTTGTTTTTTTTTAATTCAATTTTTCTCTTTATTCTAAGATAAAGCTTCTGCTCAATTGGGGTGGGGGCAAATTAAGACTGCCAGGAAAAAAGATAAAAAAACCCTGTTTGGTCAGACATAAAGACGAAAGAAATTTTCCACAGAGAGGAAATGAACCATATCTACCAAGGTACTATACTTGTAAACCATATCTACAAAGGTACTATACTTGTAAACCATATCTACAAAGGTACTATACTTGTAAACCATATCTACAAAGGTACTATACTTGTAAACCATATTTACAAAGGTACTATACTTGTAAACCATATCTATAAAGGTACTATACTTGTAAACCATATCTACAAAGGTACTATACTTGTAAACCATATCTATAAAGGTACTATACTTGTAAACCATATCTACAAAGTTAACGTACTTGTAAACCATATCTACAAAGGTACTATACTTGTAAATCATATCTACAAAGTTACTATACTTGTAAACCATATTTACAAAGGTACTATACTTGTAAACCATATCTACAAAGGTACTATACTTGTAAATCATATCTACAAAGGTACTATACTTGTAAACCATATCTACAAAGGTACTATACTTGTAAACCACGAATCTTTATCTGCTGGGCACGGTAAAGATTCGCGCCTTTCTTTTTAAAATAAGGATCTCCTCCCACTTTTTTTTTTCTCTCAGTTTGAATAAACCAAAGCTGGTTTTCGATCAATCATCTTAGCTTTTTTGTCCAGGGTTCACAATATCTACAGTCGTTTTTCATAAGGCTTCCGACAACCCTGGACAATTGCTTTCCGATGGCTCAACGCAGCTCACGTCAAACAGCAACATTTATTTGTAACAACAACAGTATTTGGGCGCTACTATAGTATGATAACGACGGAGGCATTTGCGACCTACCTATCAATGACGATGTACTCTTTATTGCTGGAAAGTACTCAGGAAAAACCTATGATCTGCTTACTGCTTTTTTAAATGACATCATATTAGTTTACAAACATTAAAATCACTATTTTGTGATTTTTTAATAAAAAATTGTTAATGATTTTTTAATACATAACCAGTTCATTATTCACTGCCCTTAACACGAACCCTAACCTCTGACTCTAAACCTCTCATATTACCAACAGTTGGTAAATATACCATAGTAGAAAATGAACAGTACATATTATACTATAGTTATTGTCCAAGGATAACTTAGATGTGGCACAAGGCCGAAAGTATGGGGCATCTAGTGAGGATCGAACTCACTTTTCAGTTGTAACTGATCTAGCGAGACAAGCCTTCACCGATATTTGTTTGTACATGGCAATAGTTTAATTTGGCTCACGTTGTAACACAATATCTAAAAAGAAAAAAAAAACTGACATAATTTCCGATTACCTAGAGGCCTTCGAGTAAAAAAGTATTTTAAAAATAGGCAAAATTGTAATTTATCTCTTAGGTATTTATTTCAATTCCAAATGCAAATTCAAAGAATTCGTCATCCTTGCCGTATACATGCCTTATTCAGCTAGTCAGTAAAAAGCAGTGTCTGCATCTACGTGCAATGTAAGGGTTGTATCTATTCAAAGCGATTCGTCAAGTTTAAGTGCCAGTTATTTTGGGGAATGTTAAAACTCAGAAACGCCATTGAGTTTGTTTTATTTTTTTTAACACACTTAATAATCCCTAATCTAAAATCTCCCTAAAGAGCAGACCTTAAATCTCTCTATAAACACCAATCTTTCAAAAGACTGTAAATCCAAATCTCCCTAAAGACCGCAATCCTTTTAATCCATAATCCAGGTCTGCGTTTCCAAGACACACAACGCGTGGATGAATGCCTTTCCGGCTTTCAGCCCATATATTTGGAGGTAACTGGTGATTTGCTCAACTGCACAGCGACCCTACAACCACAGTCATGGAACTGATGCTGATAATGATCTTTGTTAATGTCATCTATACTAGAGTCAGTCGACCCATTACTTTCTGAGCGACTGTTCGGTTGAACTCTCTTCCTACGGACGGGAGGAACCCGAAGGAGGCTACGTCGAAGGGCGGAGTCTCTTTCGGGGAGGTAAAACGGGCCCTGAACCCGTTTATACGGGTTCAATGGGCATATTTTTGGCCGAGCCCACGGGTTCGGAGTGCCCACATTAAAAAGGCCTTGTGCCACATGACACCCTCGTGGGGGTGGGGGTGACTGAATATCGTCATCTATACTAGAGAAGGTCATTAAATCAATATTTTCTAATTTCTAATTAGTGGTTTAGGTCTAGAAACTTTGGTTTGTAATGAAGAGTCAAAATTCCCGAAAAACAAAACAGTTACATTTTAGATTTGATCTACTTAGGCATCTTTGTGGGGGATTTTCAGTAATAAAACGGATTCAGAGGAACAGAAATCTAGATCACGATTTTCTGATAAATATAAGGAAATTAATGTCAAACCTGGTATCTGATATCCAGCATATGGTGCCAAAAGCGGTCAGTGATCAATTTAACATATGAAAAGAACTGAATAAGTTTTAAATATCTTCCCGAAAACAATTTTCTTACATCTTGCAAGTTTGCTTTAATATTTGGGAACTTGCGCTAAAAAGGAGAAAAAAATGTCCCAGGTATTTTTGTTACAGTTATTCGAGGTGGGTGTCCTAGTGAAAAAAGAAGCTGGGAAAATATGGCTAAGAATTGAGCTGCCTGGATTTTGTAGTATAGGGCAAAAAAATCCACTTGATATAAATCACTTTTGAAAAAGAGTGCCCAGTTAAACCCGCCCATCATTTATAACATTCATTTGAATAAGATTTCAATGATGTACCGAGCTAAAATCTAATAGGCATCGCGAGATAAAAGAAGCGTGCTGTTTTGTCAAAATTCAGTCCTTTGGTTGCAAGCCCAAACTACATGTCTCCACTTCTCGGCCGTACCGACACGATTCACAAGATTACGGGTCTGCAAGGGTTGCCGGAAAATTGTCAAAAGCCAAACGACTTTGGGGCTTCACTCTATCTGGATTTACTTCCTCGGCCTTTTCTGTGTTTCCTGGGCTGTCGAGGTCTATCTAACCGAAACAGCTGGTTATGAGGCGCCAGCTGTTCGCCTTTGCCTATTCTCCGGTTTTAAGATGAACTTATTTGTCAGAGGCTATTTGATTTACTTCCATAATTTTTTCCGTGTTTAGATGTCAGCAAGACAGTGGGGATTTAAAATCAGGGTTTTCCTTTGCCTAGATTGACTGCCTTTTGGGGGGGGGGCGTCGAGCTCTATCTAAGCGAAACAGCTGGTTAGGAGGCGCCAGTTGTTCGCCTTCGTCCATTCCCCGGCTTTGAGCTGGACTTACTTGTCAGAGGCTATTTTAGCTATTTGCCACAGAAGGATTTTATAGACAAAAAGAGACAGAGAAATCTCCTCACCGGAACCGATTATCTAAAAATAAATAACTAAACATGAGAGTTTTGATTAAGTTTAAAATCCTGAAACTGTCTACTTTCAACACGTATCATTTGGGAAATATTTAAAAAATGTCAAATGTTTTCTTGCGAGCTCGCGGCTTCAAAAAAAAAAAAAAATATATAGCCAAAAATAAAGTCGAAAATCTTAAAGACTAAATCCAAACCTCTCAAAATATCACAATCCCAAATATCCTTTAAAACTAAATACACACAAATGGACTAAGGAGAATTCTAAAACATTTGCCTAAATATTTTTTATTGCCCTTAGGACCGAAAAATACAAGCCCTAAGAAAATACATTTTATTAAGTACTCTGCAAATACACGTAAAAGATGTAATTCCACTTATATCTTTTACGTGTATTTGAACATGAATCCGGTGGGTCTTGAAGAGGACTGTCCTTCGTCGGACCTCGTAGACTGGCGCTACAGAATCACGAACAAAGAACTTTACCAAATAACAGAAACCTCATCACTTGAAGGCTTCCAACAGCAGCAACAACTAAAATGGATAATATATTTGTCTAGAAGATAAAATAAGGACATAATTAAGTTGTTGACTTTCCACACTACCTTAAACAAAAAGTTAGGAAGGAAGACTACCAATATCGGTAAGAGTGATACCAGTTTGTGAACTTGAGGAATTTTTTTTTTTAAAAGCAAAACTATTGAACTACTGAATGCCGAATGTTTCCTTATAAAGGAAACGGCTAATTACCGTCGCTACACTAAGAATAAAAGAAAGTTTACATTCCTACAAATATGGAATTACTGACGCCATCTACAGGTTTTTATACATTTGGATAGCCTGAATTTGAAAAAAAAATCGACGAAACTTTTGTCTTCGGACTAGATTGGCCTATTAAAGGATTAGAACCCCAGCCAGCCATGTTTATACGAATAAGAAGAAACCCTTGAGTCCCATGGCTCCTATCGATTTTTACACGTTAGATAAAAACAATAAAAAAAATCGAGGCGTTTCACCAAATTAAAAAATAATACCGACTTTAAATTAACATCTCGAGTTTCTGTTTTATTTCCACATTGCAAAATTTATCTATATTAACACGAATGTAAGCATGCCCCGACTGTCAGACAAGCCAATATATTTAGTTTTTTGGCTTTCCGTCTATCAGTAACAAATATCCTGATGCTACACCAAACATGGCTCCAATGGCTTCGGGTTAACTGACTGGAAGTTTTAACAAATACGTTTTGTTTTGGTGAATTAAGGGGCTACTGTAAATATCCCATTTTAGTACCTATGGTTAACAACATTTTTTTTTCAGTTGCCTAAACTTAAGCAGCTGGATACGTACCCGGTCATCCCCGGGGCTAACTATCTGTTCAGGGATAGTAAAGTGGCATCATGGCTGTCTAGACGGTTAATTTTCTTAATTTAAGTCTGAAGGTAGAGGCAGCTGAGGGTCATATCTTAGATAGAGAGCAATAACCTCGATTGGAGACGGTCTGAATGAACTGGTTTACCCGACCTGAAGGTATTTCTAACTGGGTCCCACCCGCACGAGTATGCGTTTTTTTTTTTTTTTTCCTTTTTTTTTTTTATCAAATCTTAGTACTATATACGGCATATTTGGCTGTGACGCATGTGCCTGGGATAACCTTATCAAACTGGGTGTCATGATGTGTATATTGGGCTTCGTAAATTTGTACCCCAGCGTCACTTTGTCGGGGTACATCTTTTTTATTGAATAATAATAATAATAATAATAATAATAATAATAATAATAATAAGTGGAAAGTGTCATGATGCCATTTCTAACCATAGGTCCTTGGGCGGGACCCGGAAAGAAATGTGTACACGTCAGAAATCAAATGAAAAAAAAAAAAAATAATAGTAATAATAATAATAAGCAGAAGAAATCCAAAAAATTAATTTAATTATAGATCAAAATTTATATGACAAGAAAAAATAAAAATCATCGGTGAAAAAAATATAAAGAAAAAAAAAAAAAATATATATATATATATATATATATATATATATATATATATATATATATATATATAAGAAAAAGAGGAGATAATTCAAAATAATACAAAGTAAAAAAACAGAGAAAGAAAAGTGGAAGGAAGAAGAAATAGAGAAGTTGATAAAAAAAGCAGATGAGATATTTAAAGTGCAAAAGATAATTGTTTACAAAAAAAATAAATTTTGGTTACATTTCTTTTTTCTTTCCTTTTTTTTTTTTCGTTTCTTTTTTCTTCCTTTTTTAAATAATAAATGTAGCCATACAAATCTGGGATTGTATACCGTCGGACGTTAATATTTGGCTGTCTTTCAAAATTGGTACACTTTTAATATCCGAATAGTATTTTTTTTTTTTAACCGGTATCGTCTGCTTTGAAAGACACGCCTCATACACACGTTCGAACAGTCATAATCGAATTCCCCACGCTGCTGAAATGCTAACGATGAAGGAAAAAATCATTTGTGTATTCATTTAAAAAATTGAAAAGTAAGATAAATATATCGTTTTATTATTCAGATAAAAATTTTAAATATGATATGTGCAATAATATTATTGATTTAAAAATAACTTTTAGCGAAAAAATACGAAGTTGATGCAAAATTCATATTTGTATGCATTAACTTGCTTAAATGTTTCATTTTGAAATGAATTATTGTCAACCATTATTATTATTATTATCATTGTTATTATTATTATTAATAACAATAATAATTTGACTACTATTTTCGTTCGTCTTAATTTTTCACTTTTTTTTATCGCAAATTCCAAGGGCCATCAGTCTACGGTAGCGAACAAGCATCGCTGGTCATATAATGAAGGATAAGTTTTTTCAAAAGAGACTTGAACACACTTTTCTTTTACTTCAGTAGAAGCCTGGTTAACTGTATCAACTGCATTTACCGTTTGGGCTACAAGGAACTCTATCGTTAGTAGAAGATCAATCCTAGATATATATAAACATCACCTTCACTTTTTCTCTTGATAAACAGTCAATTATTATTATTATTATTATTATTATTATTATTATTATTATTATTTTATTTTAGTTGTTGTTTAAATGTTGTCGGAGAAGTTACAAAATGTTAATTTGTCTTACTTCTAAGCATAATATAATAATGCTTATCAGTGGAGTAATGGATTGAGGAATCGGAGAACCGAGTTCGAATTTCAGTCGAGTTCGTTACAGTCACTAACGTGCAAATGACCATCTGAATCCATCTCTTCTCTCCCAAGCTATGAGTAAATCACAGGACAAATTGTGTCCTGTAGCATTCCGCCGATCTAGGAAAAGAACAAAACCTCCAACTATGGGTTAAATAGTCTCATAAACCAGCGATTGACAAAGCGTGGTGAGTACGGCCACACCTCTGAAGACACGGGTTCTTCCAAAGGCGAAGTCCCTGAATCTGGATATGATCCAATGAGCTTTCGTCTCGGGTAGCTTTCATATAAAAAGAAAAAAAAAACCTTGTGACTATTAATCAGGCTGCTTTGATTATTGCTAAGATAACTATATATATATATATATATATATATATATATATATATATATATATATATATAGGGTGATTGAAAAATAACTCCCTATTTTATCTATGAGTGGACAGACAGGAGTCCTGAACACCCTATGACTTTTTTCTTTGGGGTTGATTAAAGGAGGAAGTCTACTATATCAAACCAAGACTTTAGGAAGAACTTGAAGGGCGAATACAAGAAGTTATGTCTTCCATACCAGAAGAGATCCCGGTGGAATCAGTTGACGCGATTTCTGGGCGGATCGAGAAGCTGGTAGCAAAATCTGGTGTCCATATCGAATATTGGTAAATCAACATTTTTTTATATTTTTGTTTTTCTAATTTCATCAGTTTTTTTTTAAAATGTATAATTTGCTTAATTAATTTCTATAATATTTACTCGGATTATTATTATTATTATTATTATTATTATTATTATTATTATTATTATTATTATTATGCTTGAGACCCTGTCCAAATTTTTAATGTTTTGGGCCAGATAATGAAAATCACGTATCATATTCTACCGAAAGCTTCGAGACCCAAACCTTTCATCAGCAAGTAAGCTTGATACAAGCATCGCTAACACCTGCGCCCTCGAAACGATATCAAATATCCCCAAGGGGTGGGGGGTATTCTTAGAGATCGTTCCGATTGCGTAAGCTCCAAAATGGACAGCTTCTGTTGCTGCTTCTTGTTACATTACTCCGATCTGACCTACCAGGTATCATCATCATCATCATCATCATCATCATCATCATCATCATCATCATCATCATCATCATCATCATCGAACATCATCATCATCATCGAACATCATCATCATCGTCGTCGTCGTCGTCATCATCTATATCTATATATATATATATATATATATATATATATATATATATATATATATATATATATATATATATATATATTTACTATGTATATATCAGAGAAGACAAATATGAAATTACCCTACTGTTATCATCATCGTCATCATTGTCATCATCATCGCTACTAATTTTTCATAATTTGAATCATTGTTACTATAAATCACCGATTTTACAACTAACATTGTCATTCTCATACAATATTAGGATTACTCGTATATTTACTTGTGTTAGTTTCGTTACAGCGTATTATACGTATGCTATATTGTTTTACATAATGAATTACGTCTTTTTTTTTTTTTTTTTTTTTTTTGCTTTCAGCTGAAAATATATATCGTGTCTTAGTGACAGCAATTTATACAAAAAAATCCTAAATGGAATGGATGGATGTAATGTTTAGAGAAAACATACTTTATTTTTTATTTTTTTTTAAAAAGTCATTATTTTAATTTATGCCATATTGCGAATAGCTCGTTTTTTTTTATTATTATTTTATTTCTTTTAAAAAAATTTCCCCCATACTTTCAATATCAGAGAATACAAATATGAAATTACCCTACTGTTCCAAAATTTGCTTTATTAGCAAAGATTTTAATGAAAAAAAAAAAAAAAATTATAAATGGAGATTTGTTATTACTTCGCCACGGGAAAGTCGATTATGGATTAACGACGAAGCAGATGCCAGATGTCGCAAATCAATTAATTATTGTAAGGTCTTTGAAAAGATTTTTTCAATCAAGTTTTTTTTTTTTTTTTTTGTCCGGGTGCAATTAGAAATTTCAGACTACCCGTTTAAAAAGAAGGAAAAAAAAGAAAAAAAAAAAAAGACGTACTTTTATTTCAAATTCGTTTTCTAACCAATAAGGTTTAAGGAAGAAAAATGTCATGGAAAGTGTCTATCGCAATATGCTTTAAATTGAAAAATATGATGTCTTCCCACCAAAAATATGTACCTGTATATATATATATAAACAAACACACGTATATATATAATGAATAAGTGTTATATATATATGAATAAATATATATATATATATATATATATATATATATATATATATATATATATATATGTGTGTGTGTGTGTGTGTGTGTGTGATTGTATGTGTGCATAAGGCTGTAAATATACATATATATATAATATATACAACTGTATACATTATATATATATATATATATATATATATATATATATATATATATATATATATATATATATATATATATATATATATATATACAAATCTATATTTACAGGTATCATATATATATATATATATATATATATATATATATATATATATATATAAAAAAAAAGAAAGAACAGCAAGATATAGCTTCCATTTTGAAACATGGTTAGAACTGTGTAGTGAAAAAAAATATTTTAAATCAATTAATTTTTATATATATATATATATATATATATATATATATATATATTAAGACATTTTTAAGATTATACGTTCTTTTATAGATACAAATATTTAAGTAAATGTTCTGTTTTAATAATAAACAGTATTAACAACATAGCAATTTCTTAAATATTTGCATCTATAAAAAGAACAATATAAACTATAAAAATGTCTTAAAATAATTATCGGACTTGTCCATTTCGTATATATATATATATATATATATATATATATATATATATATATATATATATATATATATATATATATATATATATATATATATATATATCAGATGTATTTTGCTAAATAATATCGACAAATTAACATTTTTATTAAATTTTTCAAATTTCCCAATTAGTTACTTATGTTATCGTTAAATTTGGCAAAGTTCATATTTATTTTTAGTTATTTTTCCGAGTATCATTGGATG
Source organism: Acanthosepion pharaonis (assembly GCA_903632075.3). Lineage (NCBI taxonomy): Eukaryota > Metazoa > Mollusca > Cephalopoda > Sepiida > Sepiidae > Acanthosepion > Acanthosepion pharaonis. The sequence continues at coordinate 1,093,739 of CAHIKZ030000026.1, forward strand.
TTTCAACATTCATGTTCAAGGATTGTGTTTTATGTATATTTACGCAACAGTTTTTTCGTTTAATTCCGCCATTCTCACGTTTGATGAAATCAATTTCGCTGACGCAAGCAAATTTCGCAAATTTGCTGATAACATAAAACAATTCATTCGGAAGTGTGAAAAATTTTGTCAAAAACTTGATAGACACACCTTGTCTATATTATTTAACGGAACTTATTTGATATGTATTCACACACACACACACACACACACACAAATATATATGAATATATCTCTGTATATAGGAATAAACATAAAGAATGCATATATATATATATATATATATATATGTATATATATATATATATATATATATATATGTATAAAATAAATATATATATATATATATACATATATATATATATATATATATATGTATAAAATAACATATATATATATATATATATATAAATAAATAAAACACACACATATATATATATATATATTATTTTAGATATTTGAACAAAAAAATGTTGAAATTTCTACACAGTAGATTTCGTGTTTCGGCACTACGTTGCACTTCTTCAGCTGAAGACGTATAATGTAGTGCCGATTCACCGTAGCGATTTCAAAATGTTTTTGTTCTACTATCTAAAATAAAATAATAATAATATTAATATATTGCTCTACTTTGTACTGAGCACTTCTTTAAAAAGTAAATGCCACGAACAGAGGAATTTTATTCCATCTCTTCTGTCTTTCATTTATATATATATATATATTTTTATATTTAGGCAGCAATCCTTCCTTTATGCATGTTTCATTAAAAACGACAGACAAGGTACTACAGTTGAGCTTTTTATTTAATTTTTCTTGTGTTCTGACAAGAGCTTTCTTTTCTGGACAAAGAGTGTGTAAGAACTGTCCGAATGTTCTGTGTTTCCGAGCGCTTTCGGCTATAAGAGTTGGCTTTTTCTTTTTTAAATAATGGAAGCTCTAATAATAAAAAAGAAAAAGCCAACTCTTAACAATATCAACTATGAACAAAGCCACAATGTGCTAACCGTATTCGGAAACTAAAACATCACTACCACACACTGAACATACATAGAAACACACTCTACTAAGCTGATAATTGAACCATCCTTGATAATGGCTAAAGGTATAATGAAAGCGCTCGGAAACACAGAACATTCGGACAGTTCTTACACTCTTTGTCCAGAAAAAAAGCTCTTGTCAGAACACAAGAAAAATTAAATAAAAAGCTCAACTGTAGTACCTTGTCTGTCGTTTTTAATGAAAACATGCATATATATATATATATATATATATATATATATATATATATATATATATATATGTATGTATGTATGTATTTTTATGTGTCTGTTTACAATTTTGTTTGAAGATATAGACATACATGTATATAGATGATGAATGTCGACTTAAACGAGTATGACCATCGCTGACAAGTTTTTTATCGTCGAATGACAATGGTTCTTGAAACCAGCAAGTTACTCTCAATGCTTATTACAGATATGGTAAACTAAGATTTTTTTTGTACCTGGACTGTTTTGCAAAGTCTGTTCAGCTTTCTCGTGGGTTTTCATGTGACGGGTGAGGTTATACATACATACAAACATACAAACATACATACATACATACAAACATACATACATACATAAAAACATACATACATACAAAAATACATACATACATACATAAATACAAACATACATACATTCATGCATGCATGCATGTATACATAGAAACAAATGGCATCCTTTATCACACTCCTCCTTTCTACACGTAATTACTTCTTGGTAGTTTCTTTCTCTCAAAAACATTTTACAAGTTTTTTTTTCTCTCTCTCCAGTTTTTTGCATTTTATAAGACTCTGATCCCTGAACAATAGTGTGTTTGAATTTCATAGTTGTGTTGTCATATCCTGCTATGGCAACAGAAAACAATTTTGAAATGAACAATAAGGATGCTGCAATTGAGAGACATTGAAAAAGAATGCAGCAAAAAGGGGAGTGATAATAATACTGTGTGCTAAAAGTTAAAATCTCAGCTAGTCATTTTTTTTTAAAATGAGCATTATTTAAAATCAACTGAAACCTTACGCAATCGGTGAATATACTCAAAACTTAAACCCGAAATCGGGTTCTTTGAGAATCAAACCTCCAGATAATCTAATAAAACTAAATCAATAAAAACATATTTTACCCGAGCAAGCAGGAATGCTTTGTCGATTTTAATAGCGGCTTCAAATGTCAGTTAGTCCCGGAGGACGGAGACGATTCATATTAACCGCTTTCAGAAACAATAAAACCATCTGTCAGTATCTTGTTGAAAGACATCGTTTAGTTTAAAATTCTTTTAAAACAATTAACGGGAATTATATTTTTCTTTTTTGCTTATTTTTTTTTTCAAATATCGATGAAAAACATGAGTTATTCTTGTAAACGTAATGAAGAAAACGTAGATAGAAAGAAAGATGGGTGCACAGGAAATGACGTGTCACGTGACGTCATATAATTACCTAACATGGGAGGGGATTTCCAAACGAGTCTTGTTTATTTTCGTAGCTTATTTATTTATCCCGATGTCGTCGGAAGTTCTAAACACCTGGTAGGGCCACCCTTTGTATGCAAAGCCAAAGACGAGAACCCAGATTAAGCGAGACCAACCGCAAAGACCCCCAACTGTGGTACAAGCGTATAATGATTAGAACAGACCTCAACGGTTGAACCAGCGGATGAAGAGGGCTGCGCATGACGGTCATGTTGCAGAAAGCGACACTTTGAAATTATAACAGAGTCAGCGGTAGTCCGTTGCAGTTTCATAACTGGTTTCTGTATGTTTCATACTATGTGTGCCGCAGAGGAAGTTCATGAAATCAAGTGAGTGGGTCACTTCCTTGTAAGTTGCGGAACACCTTAAAGAAATTCACGCCATCGGCACTTTCATCTACTCTGATTTTGTTTCACCTCCATCCAACTCTTGCAAAGCCAAACGACGTTAGAGAATGGATGACGGGAGCAGGTTTTCGTGAAACTGGAAGCTTCTAGTTTTAGTTGGCGGTGAATTTAGTCATCAACGTCATCATCGAAGCAATCAGCGAATAAGAAGTAAAATTCTTGAATATAAGATAAATCCGTCGTCGCCACCGAGGTCGATTTATTTATTTTGCTGACTATTTCAAAAGTAAAAACTGTTCCGTCATATCTGTCCTCCGCCATGGCAGTGAGTGCTGAACGATCTCCTCAAAGGTGAAGAGGAGACTTGAAGCAACAGAAATGTCGTTTCACAGAAGGATACTGAGGATACCGTGGACCGAACATGTGAGCAACAACGAAGTTTTGGAAAAAAGGGCAACAAAAAGGAAACTAATGCTTAACATTGGGAAGAAACAGATGAGTTTTCTGGGGCACATAACGAGGAAGGACGGCTTGGAAAATCTAATCCTCACAGGAGAGAGAGAGAGAGAGAGAGCGAGAGAGAGAGAGCAAGAGGGACAGAGAAAAACAACGCATAACATACTTAGTGACCTTGAATAAATGGATGACGGAACAGGGCCTGGGAGAAATAAGAGTTTATTAAGAGCTACAAGGGACAGGAAGTCGTGGAGAGTCATAATCGTCTACACGGCACGTAGAGAAGAATCTGAAATTACCAGTCATTTAATAATATTTTTCGACTGAAAATACAGGTTTGTAGACAAACTATTCGGTAGAATATGTCTGCTTGTTTAACTAGTATAATTAATTCAAAAGGATCGCCCGTGTTTGCTCTCTGGGGAACTGTGTTCAAACTTCAGTGCCAGCAGCGACACTTTATTTCTATATAACAGTTCATTTGCATTTGTAGTAATTTTTTTTAATATTGTAAAGAGACTTTATGGATGTTCTGTATTACTTATAAACTGCATAAACTTCCCTGTTCTGTGTGTTGATTGAGTTTTAATAATATTTATTTTTTATCTTGAAAATACAATCGCAGGAAGAGTTATTTTTGGTATTGTCTAATAAAAATACAACCCAATTTCAATTATTATTTACACTCAGACCAATATCTTCATCCTTGTTGTTATCACAACATTTCGGCCGTTGCATCACCGGGCTTCTTCGGTAGACTGTCGATCTCGAAATTTGCTTATATCTTCAGCGAATTTCAAGCTAAACACTTTATCTAACACTTTGAGCCCTGGCCACCGCTTTACCGGTGCCAGAGAAAAATGACGTAATGCCCAATTACAGGTTGAACGGTAAATACTTGTAACTATTTTTATATCTACTGTGAAGCATTACATACCAATTACTTGCGTATTTTGACTCAGGGGCTCAGGAAGAAGGGTTCAAATATTCAGGAACGCATGGCTCCTAGGGGGTTAATCTAAGGGGATATTTTTTTCTCGTTCTGCCCTTCTTGTCTATGTAGATGTTTGTTTGTTATATATTGCTGCTCATTTATAGATAGTTCTATTCCGATGAGTCTGTACTACACTGCCTAGGAATTGAAATAACAATTACCGTGATAGTAAATTCACAAACCAATGTTTCAATCCTCTCGTCTATTGTCCTGAATTAGTCCAGATGTAAATAATGTAAATTTTGTCAACTCCTTATCCCAGAAATTTACACAGATTTTAGCGATAATTGACAGTGTAACCCGGATACAAGAGAGTTGTCGGGACCGGAGACGAAGTCTCTTATATCCGGGTTTCTCTTATATTCGGGTTTGGTCTATTTTATATACATTAACAGAGGTTCTAATTTGAGACCAGAGAAAATCTCTCTTATATCCGGGTTTCTCTTATATCCGGGTCTCTTATATCCGGGTCTCTTATATCCGGGTTACACTGAATATCATTTACAGTGTAACCCAAGAGGCACTCATGATAGAGGATTATTGACTTTTGTCTTCCACTTTATCTTGTGTTGCGTTTTATCATAAATATTTCGGTAGAATACATTCCGTTTGTTAAAGTAATTACCATGAAGTCTATATAAAGCGTAGTCTATAAAAAAGAGACAATCCGAGATATTGGTATTTATTATATATATATAAGAGAGTTGTCGGGACCGGAGACGAAGTCTCTTATATCCGGGTTTCTCTTATATCCGGGTTTGGTCTATTTTATATACATTAACACAGGCTCTTATTTGGGACCAGAGAAAATCTCTCTTATATCCGGGTTTCTTTTATATCCGGGTCTCTTATATCCGGGTTACACCGTACTGGGAAGTACACATTGAAGTTTGTGTAGTGGTCAGAAAGTTAGACTGGGTAGATCAGTTCAATAGGGAGTTTAGTCCTCACTGACTGCTTCATACTTGCGGCCTTAGCTTGCATCTAAGCTACGCTTTGTAAAATACTAATAATGGGTCGACAGCGAAGAGTAAATTTGATAATAGAATCGGTCATATAGCAAAACAAAATATCCCTAGAGTCCTCTCATAAGACAGCCAACAAGAAAGGAAATAGGAAAAAAATGAATATGGTGATAGAGAATCAACTTTTACTAGACTAACTTCGAAGCGATCTCAGTCATTAAAAGCAAAAGGCATTGTCAGTACAGACGTTTCAATATAGGTTGTGGGGGCGCAATTATCCCCGGGAATGTTTAAATATCCAGCCTCTCATCGCAGGAGTGAACAGATCATGAAAGACACTAAACATATTTAAAAATCAAAAATCCAATATTTCTTTCAAAAAAATGTAAATATCTTGTAATTTTCAAAATACAAACATTCTATAAAAGCGATATTCAAAAGGATCAGGAAGCTCATATACTTATTACTTTAAATAACGAACAAATTAGCGAATACTCCTATTCGATTAGACTCTCCATTTTATTTTTAAACAGTCTTTGAAAGTGTTTAAAAGTAACGTCTGGAGTAACAAAAATATGTCGGATTAAAAATAATAAAAAACATTAATTCTTTTGATATATATATATATATATATATATATATATATATATATATATATATATATATATATATATATATATATATATATATATATAGCTAATATTAGTAATAAAATACACATACATATGCAAAGTATATAAATATATATACATAGGTGCATACACATACATGTATATTTTTTGTATAAAAAATTCCAAGAGGATAGAATCCAGGTAGAACTCAATGTCCAGGACAGAGTAAGGATATAATAAAAAAGCTTAAACACTAATATTCCATGGTCATAATTTATTCCATTGGAATCGTAAATACGATCCAATTCATCAGACAAATATAATATATTATATATATATATATATATATATATATATATATATATATATATATGTGTGTGTGTGTGTGTGTGTGTGTGTGTGTGTGTGTGTGTGTGTGTGTGTGTGTGTGTGTGTGTAAAAAGACAATATGTAGAAGACAAAGGAAAACTTATCTTCGCTGACGTGTTTCCTCCTCTGCGGGACTTTATTAAGACAAGTGCAAGGATTTTATTTTGCAGCATAAATATAAAATATATAAATACTTGTTACAATCCTTGCATATGCTTTGATAAAGTCCTACAGACGACGAAACGCATCGGCCAAGATAACTTTTCCTTTTGTCGTCACACACACACATATATATATATTATAATTATATTCTATTTTACAAATATGGTTCTATCGACAGACAGGAATTACAATGTTTCAAATGAGAAACTAAAATTTTAAGTTTCATTATAAAATTAAATTTAAAATCCATAGTTTCGTTCCATTCACTCATCAGATTTTTGGAATTACCTATTATGAAATTTACATCACTTCTAAGCACAAACAATCATATATATATATATATATATATATATGTATATATATATATATATATATATATATATATATATATATATATATATATAAACATGTTATAACATCACTACATGTAATAAATATGTTTATTCCGTCTACCAATCCTTTACTTCGATATATATATATATATATATATATATATATATATATATATATATATATATATATAACAAGTTTTTTCATTGTACAGTAAAAACATATATTTTTACTAATTCTTTTCTACTTTTCATTGTGGCTTTGAAGTACAACTTTCTCTGTCGATTATACACCGATTGATAAAGTACCGTGAAGCAAGAACGAGAATGTTCCTTCTGGCGAGATCTGAACCAATATCTCGGATTGTCTCTTTTTTATAGACTACGCTTTATATAGACTTCATGGTAATTACTTTAACAAACGGAATGTATTCTATCGAAATATTTGTGATAAAACGCAACACAAGATAAAGGGGAAAACAAAAGTCAATAATCTTCTATCATGAGTGCCTCTTGAAATGGGTGACCATTGGTATAAAAATATCAGAATTCACATAATTTGAGTCGCCTTATAAATTAAGATACAGTCATGAGTATATATTTATATATGGTGTACTATATGCGTTCATTAATACATAAATTAGAATACATACACACAGACACACACACACACATATACATATATATATATATATATATATATATATATATATATATATATATATATATATATGTGTGTGTGTGTGTGTGTGTGTGTGTGTGTGTGTGAAAAGTGTATATAAATATAAAAATATATATATATATATATAATTATTTATATATTATATGCGCGGTACTTATTAGAAAGCGCACAATATCAGAGATAGAGCTAACATATTTGGTTTGATAGATGTGAGTTTGTGACCCTAGGTTTCACGCTTTGTCTGACGATCGCCAAAGCGTGAAACCCAGGATCACAAACTCACATCTATCCAATATATATATATATATATATATATATATATATATATATATATATATATATATATATGAGTTTTCAACTTTAGTTTGACAATAATCAGCGTCAATTGATATCTGTACAAGCTTTTGATTAACACAGCTTTTTATTTCAAAAAAATGATTTGTTTTATAACAAACAATATTTTTTTCTTATTTAAATAATATAAGGGACAATTTCATGAGAATTTAATTACACGTACGAAATTTGTTTATTTTTGTTTCATTTTTCTGTTTTTTTAAAAAGGGATTTCTTTGCAAAAAAAGAGAATATTTTAGATTCATAAATGTCCATTATTGTCGCTTGGTTGAGTGATCTTTGGTAAATCAGTCAGTTCCTCTTTTGGTATTTGAAATTGATAATTATCTATTGGAACAAGATTGTCCTTTTGGTTTGTTTTCTTATTTGTCAAGTCGTCAGGTAAATGTCATACGTGATGCACACTTGGGCGATTATGTCTCTTTCAATTCATGACTGCCTAGGCAGAAGATGTGTGTTGCCGTTTCTTTCTCGGTAGACTGGTTTCAACCAAGTCTATAGGATCCAATCCTCCTTACTATTTGACCCATAGTTGGGGGCGGAAGAGATGGATTCATCCATTTCAGAAGGGTAATTGCACGTAATTAAATGTAACGAACTCGACTGAAATTCGAACTCGGAACTCCGATTTCTTGCTCCGAGCCGATGCACAGAGCTAGTAAGAATTAAATCAATGTAATTTCTTGAATGGATTTTCTAATCTTATGTTCTCTTTTCTTATTATTTTTAGTCGGTAAATATTGTCGATATCAATTAAGCCGGTTGACATTATTTTCCTTGTTTGACAATGTTTATTCTTCTTCTGAACGATTATGTCTCTCCACAGTTATTCGTAAAAACTGTCTATTCCACTGCTCAAGAGCCACTCGAGGTAGAGGGTTACAGAATAAGAGGTGCCGACCCCAAGCAAAGTGATAATCCCACCACGACGCAAAAGGGTCACGGACAGTGAAAGAGAAGGAAAATACTTTAGAGGGGGGACAGAAACCCAATCCTAAACGGGATCAACCTATACTACTGTTAAAAAAATGGGAGGAGTGTGAACCGGGCGATAGGCGAGCCTATCTGCGACTATTATTACCTTAGATTTATCATTTATTACAACAAAAAAATCTTCCTTGAATATTACGTGCATTGATAAACACCTGCTGAAGATCGGAGAATACAACGGTCAAACATTGTGATAGTAACAACAAATATCAAGACAGTAGCCGAGATTCTGCCCTTCGACATAGCCTCTTCTGGGGATTCTCTCTGCTCGGAGGCAGAGTTTTTGACCAGCACAGCTGGAGACGAATCTCCATTTCCAGGATAATTACCATCCGCTCCACGCGGTCAGATGTGACCGAGTTTAACGTGGGTCATACGAGCCCGTAGGCTCGGCCGCAAATTCCCTGTAGACCCCGTATAAAACGGGGTCGGGTAGCTTTTTCCCGAGATGAGACACAGCAATTCGATATCACCTCTTCTGGGAGGCAGAGAGTTTGACCAGCACATCTGGAAACGAATCTCCAACTGCAGACCAACATACAGTATTTACTACTGTATCTATGTGAACGGGAACATACACATTGTCGTCTGTAGTTATGTTACAACATAGTATATTAAAAAATTATTTTGCATACATACTCCCCAGTAATAAACGTATATCAGGTTTTATGCTCATACACGCGGTGCTATTTATGCACATATATTTACTTAATAATAAAAGCGGTGATTTTTTTAAAGAAAATTTTCCAAACCCCCTATTTATTATTTTGCGGCTTTCCATAGAGCTCAAACAGTTTCCGTGTTTATTATAACTGGTTCATCTTGTATGCTTTTATGATGGGCATACAAAGATGATTTTGATTAGGAAACTATAAAGAATGTGTAATATTTGGATATTACAATAGTGGTTCTGAAAAAAAAAAGTATGTTTACTTAAATTCCTAAATTTTTGACCTTTTGAATGATTATCCCACCCCACTTCATGATGAACCCTTTGTTTTTAAATGAATATTAAGAAAAATTACGACCCCTTCGCCAATTATTTCACCCACCCTTGCATTAGGCGCCCAACAGTATGAATATTTCCAGAGTACGAGCTCTGATATTTAATAAAGATAGTTCAGTATGATACAAAACCACAATAGATGGAAATCGAGGTAGGAAGATCAAGTGATTATGTAAGCATTCGAAATTTTGACTTGGATTCGCGCACTGACCACTAGGGCCGTTGGAATATAAAATGAGTAGGTCACTAGGTCAATAAGGGTCTCGATGATTTTATTATTTCATCACAACCAATATTTCTTGGAGGTTCTACTAAAGGTCATATAAAATCAAAAATTCTTTCCTATGTCATTTTGTTATAAGTCCGTCTGAAGTTATTATGCGAATCACATAAACCTCAATAACTCAAGAAATAATTATTTCAGTCTTTTTCTAAATTCAATAAACTTATGCAAAATAAAACAAACTGATTCAATTCAAAGCCTTAACGGAAGTCGGAGAGCGTGTTTCCTTCGGTTTTTGCAGGTATATTGTTGCACAAAGCTAGGATAGTCTTTCATCCCTATCTATGGTTGTTCCAGGATTCAGTTAGTAGCCAACGAAGTATAACATTCTCTTAGAAAAGAAACGACATCTTTCTCTTGGGAATGCAGAAGCGATTTCTTCCTTTGAGAAAAGCAGAACCGAGATCTTTCTCTGGGAAAAACAGAACCGACATCTTTCTCACGGAAACGCAGAACCGTCATCTTTCTCACGGCAAAGAGGAACTGACATCTTTCTCACGGAAACGCAGAACCGACATCTTTCTCACGGCAAAGAGGAACTGACATCTTTCTCACGGAAACGCAGAACCGACATCTTTCTCACGGCAAAGAGGAACTGACATCTTTCTCACGGATACACAGAACCGACATCTTTCTCACGGAAACGCAGAACCGACATCTTTCTCACGGCAAAGAAGAACTGACATCTTTCTCACGGAAACGCAGAACCGATATCTTTCTCACGGTAAAGATGAACTGACATTTTTCCCACGGAAATCCAGAACCAACATCTTTCTCACGGTAAAACAGAACGGACATTTTTCGCTGGAAAAGGTAGAATCGTCATTTTTTTCTCACGGAAAAGAAGAACCGATATCTTTCTCTGGGAAAAGCAGAAACTACATCTTTCTCTGGAAAAAGTAGAACCAACATCTTTCTGACGGAAAAGCAGAACAGACATCTTTCTCTGGGAAAAGCACAATCGACATCTTTCTCACAGAAAAGCAGAACTGATAAAAGTAAAGTAAAACTAACATCTTTCTCTGAAAAAAGCAGAATTGGCATCTTTCTCTGGGAAAAGCAGAATCGACATCTTTCTCTGGAAAAATCAGAATCAACCTGTTTCTACATTGTATCCAGTTTCTTTCTTTTTACAAGATAATTCGTAAATATTAAATAGTTGCGAATGACCAGAATAATTAGATTTGGTCTCAATTTATCGATGAATTGAATGATGGCGCAAATTGTCAATTTTATGTACACGCAGCACGTAACTGCTGGAAATGACGTCAATCCATCGCTATAGGAAATTTCCTGACGACAATAAGAATAAAAAATGCGCCTCGCTATATATATATATATATATATATATATATATATATATATATATATAATATAATAAGAATAAAAAACAAATCCTCGCGGAATAAATAAATATGTATATATATATTTTATATATATGTCTAAATTATATATATATATATATATATATATATATATATATATTAAAATATCATTGAATAATTTAGAGATTTTTTTAATATAAAATAAAATATATATATTATTATTAAAAATCTTATTGAATAACATAGACAATTTATTCCGACAATATTGTTTGTTGATGGATTATTTAAGACAATTTTGTTTTGACAAAAATTTTGAAAAATTCAATGATTTTTGTCTTATAAAAAACAACATATGATGATGACATTGTGCTAGTGTCGAAAGTACTCGGAATAAAATGAATATGCATCAACATGGTAATATTATATTCCTATATTTAATAAGGATAGTAAGAAGCTGTCCGTGAATATGAGAGGATCCTATTGAAAATGAGTAGACAAAACTTGTCTAAATTATTCAATGAGATATGTTTTAATGAACACATGCTACCAAAAAATATATATATATATATATATATATATATATATATATATATATATATATATATATATATATATACTTTCTGCAGGCTTATTAATTCGTTTTACATACAACAACGTCAAAGAATTCATGGAACGCATACTGAACCAGCCTTCCCCCAATTAGTCTATAAGGAAAATATTTTGACTGCTATTTATCTACAGTTATACAGCTACAGGATGTCCAGTGAAAAAGCGGAAAATTCAGAAAGAAATTTATTTAGCTATGATAGTTTCATACACAAACGGAACAATCCTCGTAGATGTTCGAAATGTTTGCCTGAATGTTCAACACAAAGTTATAAGCTTGGTAACCAGAAGGCAGTAGCTTTGTGGATAGTGTCAGGAGGAATTTTATTTCAAGCCTCAGTTAAGTTCCACTTCAACTGACGGTTTTGCAAATAAGTCCAGCTACAGTAATCTATAACATTCAGATCTGGGCTTTTAGAAGGCCACTGAGATGGACCAATTAGAGCTGCTGTATTTTCTCTAAGAAACTTGCCGCTTTTTTTACTGGGCACCCTGTAGATAGATAGATAGATAGATAGATAGATAGATAGATATGTTTGTAGATAGATAGATATATTTGTGGGGCAATTACCTGTTTGATGATAATCAATTCTCATCAGGGTTAAAAGCAAGTTTAAGACGTAAATTTCTTAACGATGTCTATATTTTAAGTGCCATGTGTAAAACGGACCAATGTCTGCCTTTTTGACTGTAGTATATTAACTGGACCCGTGGCTGCCTTTTTGACTTCAGTATAAATCGGGCTTAACTTTTTCTGAATTTTCCGCATTTCTACTGGTCACCCTGGATAATCGCTCAATTTTTTCGGTAAATACATAAATATTTTTCTTTTCATCTCTTAAGATAATCTACAGTGTGCGCAGTAAAAAAAAGCGGTAAATTCAGAAATAAATTTATTTAGCTATCATGATTCATGCACAAACTGAACAATCATCGTAGATATTCGAAATGTTTGCCTGAATGTTCAACACAAAGTTGTAAGTTTGGTAACCAGGAGGCAGTAGCTTTGCAGATAGCGTCAAGAGGAATTTCATTCCAAGCTTCAGTTACGTTCTGCTTCAATGAATCAATCACACTGACGCTTTTGCAAGTGAGTTAGGGGTATACTCTAGATACAATAATCCATAATATTCAGATCTGGGCTTTTAGAGGGTCACTGAAATGGACCAATCAGAGCTGGTGTATTTCATCGAAGAATAAAACTTCCGCCTTTTTTTACTGGGCACCCTGTAGTAAAGCTGGTAAAATTGAAGTCAGATGCATAAAAAATGACTTATGTAAGTAAATACCCGTTGATGAATCTGGATTTTACAATCATATAGTGACTTTTACGCCAAAAAAAAAAAAAAATCCCTTCATTTCTAAAGGATCTCTTAAGTTTTAGAAATTATGTTTACTTTCTTTTCCCTTTTTGAAGGCATAAATGTTGATTTGAACAAGTGTATTTATATGTAAGTAAATAAGCAGTTCCGGTATCATTTTTAAAAATCTGATTTTATAAGCTCGCATTGATTCTTTTTAAAAGTGTCCAGAAATAAATGCCGTGTCTGTTACTTTCTGGAAAGAACTTCTGTCTGCAACCAACCCTGAACACTACAGTATTAACCTCTTCAATTCAAGGGCCAATCATTATCTATCCTCAATATCCGCATCATCTTCACTTCCTACCTCATGTCACACATTCATTATAACAATTTTAAAAGTAATTTTCTACCATGAAAGTCTCTCGAGCCTTTTATTAGGTGAATCATAGTAAAAATGAAAAAAATCTAAATTCCATGGTCAAACCTGAATTGAACATTATGTACAAAGAATATATATATATATGTGTGTAAAATATTTTCAGAATTAAGCTGAGGAAAAAGACAACATGTATAAAGGAAAAAAGACAATAGGAAAACTGTATGTAGTTTTAGCCGACACGTTTCGTCCAATGTCGACTTTTTCGATTTTTGCCTTGAAAGCGACAGCATTGAATGAAACGCGTAGTTTCCTATTGTCTTTTATATATATATATATATATATATATATATATATTAAAAAATTGAAACCAACCAATGAAAATTAATTATGAATACTACACAAATGTTTTAAAATGTTAACAGTAGAAAATTTAAAAATATCTAGTTTTTGACTAATAGTTCCAAATAGATTTTTTTAAACAGACATTTTAATAACTTAGTTACCTCCCTTGACGTTACTGCACGTGTATGCTGACGTCATAAAATTTAAAAATCGTACAGTACATAAGTTTAGCGTTTTTCACTTCAAAATGAAAAAATTCAATTTTTAGATAAATACATCAATTTTGTTTTAGAAAAAAAACAAGACCCTGATGATGACATTTTGCTAATGTCGAAAGTACTCGGAATAAAGTGAGTATGCGTCAACATGGTAACTTTCTGTTTTTCCTTTAATCAGGATACTAAGAAACTTATCCGTAAATATGTGAGGATCCTTTTAAGAATAAGTAAACAAACCTTGTCTAATGAGACATGTCTTAATATATATATATATATATATATATATATATATATATATATATATATGCGTATGAGTGCAAAAATTATATATATATATATATATATATATATATATATATATATATATATATATCTGTAAAAAGACTATACGAATAAAGGCAAAAGAAAACTTTTATTTACCGACATGTTTCGTCCTCTGATGAACTTTATCAAGGCAAATGTATCTATGAACACAAAACGGGTCTTATACATAACAAATTCGTCATAAATAGAAATAAGTTCAATCACAACTTTGATGTTAAGAATGCCGAAACTTATTAAAAGTGAGCATAACTTAGACGAAAAATTCTTAAGATGGCCGATATAGAATCTTGTCGAAATGTAAATCTACGTCCCGAATTTATTCAAATATCTCCTTTTCTAAAAGATATGCCACTTTCCCAAGCCGACATACATATCCATAAAAATATTAAACAATTAAAAAAAAACGGCTAACTTAAAACCTTCCATCACTTAAAATAAATGCATAAATTAATTTCTCAAACTAAAATGCAATAATAAATAATAATTACAGTTAAAAAATTCAACAACAACAATAACAAAATTTACCCACTTTCGTTTATTAAACATTAAATTACATCACTTTGTGTCTTCCATAGTTTACCTTGACGTTCACAGCCTGAAGTGTATTTATGAACGTTCTTAAATTTAAAAATTTTGAAAAACCTAACGATATTTTTATTTTATTTCTGTGTTTAAATACTTGTTGCAAAGTAAAATCTTTACATTTGCCTCGATAAAGCCCATCAGAAGACGAACTGCTCGAATCAGTAAAGAAAAGTTTTCCTTTTGTCTTTATTCGTATATGTGTGAATAGTTATCCTCTACGTAGGGAAATAGATGAAAGCTTGTATTTGTATTTACTCAAACCCCGACTAGGACAGAAGGTTTAATATGGGGAGCCCGGGCTAGGAACAAAAATTGTCAGCAGCACCTGCGAGCACCGATCCCTCTCTCTGGCGCAACGAGAGGTCGCGGCCTCGGGCAGCTGTTCCCGAGGGCTGGGCACCTCTCAGTTTAATTTTCCTCAGTCGCGACTCTGTCCTTTGACGGGGTTGCCCTTGAGTGCACTCTGCCCAAAGACAGAGACGCAACTGAGAGATGATAAATAGATATGTTACAAACCACTCGAGAGAGCAATTTACACCCTTAAATCATTTTCTAAGCGTAGCTTAGATGTAGCACAAGGCCGAAAGTATGGGGCACCCAGTGAGGATCGAACTCACTATTCAGTCGTAACTGTTTTAGCGAGACAAGCTTGCTAACCACGCCGAGGTACCCTAGATGAAAGTTTGTATTTGTGTGTGTTTAAATGTAACTGCGGGACACATATTTGTCGCGTGTAGCAAAGGACGATTCTTTTCCGTTAAAAAAAGATTGAAGTTAAAGATCGATAGGTGAAAGCTATCGATATTCCGATGATGAAATCGCACAATTGGTAAGTTGATTGACTGTATATTTGCGTTATGGGACCTTACCCATAATAACATAATGGACTATTCCATACGTAATAAATACTGCGCGTCAAGAGGAAGCAGGGTGTTCAGTCTGAAATCGGGCGAACGGCTGACAGGCTGATCGGCTGAACTCTCTGCCTTCGGGCGGGGAGGAACCCGAACGAGGCTACGCCGAAGGGCGGAGTCTCTTTCGGGGGTGGGGGGTTAAATGGGCATATTTTTGGCCGAGCCCACGGACTCGGAGATCCCACGTTAAACCGGCCTTGTGCCACATGATGCCCTCGTGGGCGGGGGTGGGGGGTGACTAAATACTGTTCAGTCTGAAAAATCTGTCTGTCTGAGTTCGAGCGTTAGTCGAGTCGCGTTCGTTCAGACAATACTACATGACATTGGAATAATGATACTGGTCGAGACTACATTGTTCTCCCTACTAAACCTGATTGTTCGTACTAACACTTTCTACTTCTCTGTATATATTCCTGTTTGTAATATATCTGTGTTATTCCATATCCGTGTTCGAGTTCTTCTTTATTGGTTCTACCTTGGACTATCACCGTGGTACAAGGAACCGGATCATAACAATTTTTTTTTTTGTTTTGTTTTGTTTTGTTTTTTATGAAATTCGTATAAAACAAAATAGGAAAAAGGAGAAAAGGAAAATTAAGAATAAATAAACCCAATGAGGCCCAATCTTTACAGAAAAATAAATGCTGATTTGATAGCATATAACGCATTGGTTTACGTAAAGGAAACACCACTTAGCTAATATTATACTACGTCCAGTGTACCGTTATTAAAACTAGGAGATCGTCTATCCTGTTTCGAAAAAAAAGGGACAATTTTGAGGCTTGGACTGAATCATAGTTTTCCCTTATGTCCTTCTGAAGCATCTGTGTTATAGACTGACATACAGAGTAAACAAATAATGTACGAGAGTTGACTTAACGTATATGGGCGTTGACAAACGCATTCAAACGAATGCTGACATACACACACACACACACACACGCGCGCATATATATATTTTGATATATTTTCAGTTTATACGTTATTTTTATAGATACAATTATTTAAGTAAATTCTCTGTTTATAATAAGCAGTATTAACTATATTTACGGGCCTGAATGTCAAAGAACTTTCGTAGAAAATATGTGTCCATCGACAGCAATCGAAATAAATGGTATAGCATGTCAGGCCAAATAGATATAGATACAATACGTTACCAGCAAGCAGAAATATATCTTCGCCTGATGATGGCCATTTTGACCGAAACTAGTCGAGAAATCTAAATGAAATAATAATAATAAAACGAAACAACCCAGTGTGTCTGAAGATTTAAAATTTTTTAATATTTTTATTGTTCAATATATATATACATATATATATATATATATATGTGAAAATATATAGAAAATAGAAAGGAACTGGTTAGGTAAATAATTCAAAGTCCCTTGAAAGTATCTCTATACCGCTACTTATTATAAACACCCTACACTCGCCTACCCAATTTAGACAATTCACCCTAGCTGTTACCATGGGGATTTTGATTTCAATTTTAAAACAAGTAAATTTCAGATATACGTTATTCCAACAAAAATTTCGCTTGAAGATGGAACGGAGCCCATTTTACTTTCAACTCAATTTAATTTAAAGGATTATATTGAAGTTTTCGGCTCTTGTTTTGAAACATGAGACCTCTTATGTAGCGATTTGGAATCATATTTTTAAATAAATAATTACATATATATATATATATATATATATATATATATATATATATATATATATATATGTGTGTGTGTGTGTGTGTGTGTGTGTGTGTGTGTGTGCGACAGATGCTATTTCCTATTTTACTATTATCATAACAGTTATTATTATTTTAGTTGTTATAATTATTATTAGTATTATTATTTAATACAGTGCAATTTTGATTTTCGTATATATATTCTCTTATTAACACGCTAATGAGACAAAATGGAAAAGAATTTCCAGCTAAGCACCTCCGCACTTATATTTGGCGTCACCTCAGTGGAGTGAGATACAGACCCGTATGAGGGAAAAAGAATATGGAAGAGTCAATGAAAATTTTTATCAAATGCCACAACCAAAGGATTCTCGCACTGAGGTCATTGACGTCCGCTGGATTTCAGATTTGCTTCAATTGAAAAACAATATCAAAAACTGACGAATTATATAGAAGCAAACGAACATTTTGTGACTTCCAAATATCTTCATTGCGATACCAAATGAAAACTAGATAAAAAAAAATATACAAAGAATACCTTTTGTATCATTTTTCATAAGAATTATATATATATATATATATATATATATGAATTACTATGAATGATTATTCAAATCGCGCCCCCAAATTTCTATCACTTATATATTCTTGTCTTGTCTCGATCCAGTTTCTAATGCGCTGGAAGGTGCGGCTTGCTGAAAGACGTTGCTCTTGGGGCCCTATCCGTTGGGTTATTTATACTTGGATGAGTATCATCACCGGAATTAAGTCAATAGCTGCGATAGTTAGTCTTTTCCGCGTTGTGCCAGTGGTATGGTGCTTGCGTTGTATTGTAACCTTACAGTCCGGGTTCGATTCTCGGTAGTGGATGCGCAGAGTTGAGGAGTCCCAAATGGGACGAAACGGCCATACAGTGGTTTCTGCATTCTGTTGAGGATTATTCTACACTCGATGAATTACTATGAATGATTATTCAAATCCTC
>CAHIKZ030000026.1:1117500-1130000 GCA_903632075.3 Acanthosepion pharaonis
CTGTCCTAAATTGTGTTATTATTTAACAACAAAACAACAATTAATTTTTAATGAGAAATGAATATTATACTAACCTAAATGCTATAAACTACCTTAATTAACACTACTATGATGATTATTGAAAGTTTAGCGAAAGATAAACGTTGCTGTGAGTGGAATCCTAACTTGATGTTTACATCTTCTCAGCTGAGCTACCATGGATACAAGTTGATTTCATTGATATGGAATTATTCTTCGAATAGGCAATTTATTATGAAGTCATACCAGTAATATATAAGGTAGAAATTGTTTTATTATTTTCATTATCAGTTTATTTGATAATGTGAATCTTTTCGTGTATGTTGTTGGTTATCACACCGTAGTCGACAAAAGATCACTCAGAATTTAAAATTTCTTTTTTTAGAATTGTAGTATAAGATGACCCTCAATTTTTAAGGGGCATTTAAGGGAAATATACGGTAAGTCGATTGACATTTGACCTGATGACGTTGGTTAATCGTTTACAGAAGAGGAGCTGGTAATGGTATCCGCTGATTGTGGCCTCAAAATCAAGCATAAGGAGGTATCTATTGATCAATTTTGTATTTCCATTGAGGAATATCCTTCAAGAGATAGTAAAGCATTGATTATTTTATTGAAATTTGATAAACAAAATTAATCGTCCGCTCGCTAGTAATCTTTTCATGTACGTTATTGGTTATTGCATCGAGGTCGAGGTTATCCTATCGACAAACATCATTCAGAATTTAAGGTTTCTCTTTTAGAATTTTAGTATAAGACGACTCGCAATTTTAAGGGTAATTATTGGGATTTAAAGATCGTCTTATACACGGAAATATACGGTATTTATATGCTTTATATAGTTTTTTTTTAAATTTATCTTTTAATGTTGGAGAATTTCTTTACAAAATCTGTTGTGTATGCCTGCCAATTTGAGATATGAGAGCAGAATTACAGTGAAGAATCGAGCATTAGAAAACAGATGCCACAAGACCATCGTCGGCATCTACGCTAACCGCATCACAATTGACGCATTGCGAGACGGTGTCGATCAGGTGACGGGTCCATTTGGAAGACCTCATAACAACCGTCGAAAAGAGACACGCAGTTGAAATGATTATGGACACGTCTGAAGAGCCAACAGTCCTTCTCTACTGCCAGTCCTACGTGGCACCAAATTAAACCTAAAAAAGAGGCAGACAGAGGGAAAACAGAGGGTTGACAGTGTCACTGAGTAGGCCGGAAGATCATTTACAGAGAGTCAGACATTGGTACGCAGCAGTGATTTATCGAGGAAGCTGGTCTGGTGAGCAGCAACGCAGTGACCCAATGACCACACCCGACAACGGGAATGATGATGATGATGACGACGATGATGATGATGATGAATTTACTGGACTAGGTGTTTTGCTTGACGTCAACGATCTGTTTTCTACTTTTATCTATATGCTATTTATTTCAATAATTATTCTTGAAGCTTTCATTGCTCAAACGCCATAAATGAATTAGATTTCAATCAATGTAGAGAGATTTCGAATGTATTAAACACAAGCCTGACACGTTTTAACCAAAGAGCCTCGTTTTCGCTTTGCCCGCTGCGTGCTTACTAAACACGCAAACGTAAAAATGCTTATATATATATATATATATATATATATATATATATATATATATATATATATATATATATATCTGTGTGTGTTTATGTGCGTGCGTGTGCTTGTTTCAAATGTGTGCGTGTTTAAAAACGTATATATTAAAAAAAACATGGGTGTCATCAAATGACATCCGTAATTTAGCATCAGTTAAATCTAAAAGAATAAATAAAATGTAATTTGAAATAAAAGTTCACCTTTTTCTTTTCTTTTTTTTTAAAAAAAGCATTTTAAAATTTAAAAAAATAAAAAAAGTTTTCTTGTTTGTTTGTTTATTTGTTCCTTTTTTTTCATTTTTTTTATATAAAAGTACGACAAAATAATTTTTAAAATTTTTACTAACACAGGATTGTGCTTTTGAAAACACAAAAGTTGTCAGTATATCTATAATGTTAACGCAAAAAATACTTATATATATATATTATATATATATATTATATTATATATATATATATTAGATATATATATATATATGTATGTGTGTATATATATATATATATATGTACACACATATATATATATATACACATATATATATAATGTATATATATACATAATATATATTATATACACATACATAATATATATAGACATACATATATATATATATACATCCATAATATATATACACATACATAATATATATATATATACATACATAATATATATACACACACATATATATATATATACACACATAATATATATATATATACATACATGTATATATATATATATATATATATATATATATATATATATATATATATATTCATTATAGTGTACATCATATATAAATATATCGGACGAAAAGATCGTAATAAAATTCACAAAAGCAAAAAGCAACAA
Organism: Acanthosepion pharaonis; assembly: GCA_903632075.3. NCBI lineage: Eukaryota > Metazoa > Mollusca > Cephalopoda > Sepiida > Sepiidae > Acanthosepion > Acanthosepion pharaonis. The sequence goes on from CAHIKZ030000026.1 coordinate 1,120,005, forward strand.
TTACACAAATAATACCCATAGTATTTAAAAGAACAATAATTGAAAAATATCAGATGAAACAATAAAAATTAGTATTTTTGTTTGTGTGGTTGGGTGTTATTTGTTTGTTTTTGTCTGTGTGCGTGAAAGAGAGAACAAAAATGTTTATAAACGGGTGACGAAATTTTAAGTATTATCAAAGACACGCGCATGCGTATTGAATGTGCGCCATTTTTTTTTTTTTTTTGTCGTCGATCCGCTGACAGAAATAAATTGTTCGCAACTGTTTCTTTCCTTTCATTCGTAATTTCTTTGGGGTTAGGGGAAATATCGTCACCAGTAACCATGATATGAAACCAGAAAAAAATGACTCCATTATATATATATATATATATATATATATATGTAAGAATTGATTGAAAAAATTTCGAGGAGTTTTCTATATCGGAAATTATTTTTTCTTGTTTAATACAACTTAGGGGAGAAGTGACTTTTTAAAAAATAACTGTGGGAGGTGGAAATATATGAACGCAAATATTAAATTGGACAATATCCAATAAAAACAGTCCATCAGCACACCTTAGAAGTTTATATTATTTTCTTTTTATATTTTGTTATATATAATATATATATCTTTCTTATTAAAATAATATTAAAAAAATCAATAAATACCTCCATATATTTATAGATATATAAAGAGGATAAAAGATACAAAATAATAATAATTATATACTTAGAATTTATTTTTTCTTTTGCCTTCTTTATATATATAGATTTATTTATTTATATTTAAATATTTTCAGCAATTTATTAATTAATTAATTCGTTCGTGGTTATCATAAATACAGAGGAGTCGGATACGGACTGAAAAGGTACCCTAAGAATATAGTAATTATGATCAACCAACAGACTGCATGATCTTCCGATTCTGAGCCTCGTCTGAAGGTTAAGTCAGAAAACTCTTCCATTCATGGAGAGAGAAAAAGAGATTTGTTTTCATATAAAAACGGCGGTCGTTACAAAAGAAAGCATATACTAAAAGGTTTATTAGTTTGCAAATGATTTTTTTTTTAAACTTTAGAGCACCTTTCCGTTCCATATACGCATCTGAAATCAGTCACCTAATTGGCGACTAGTAAGTGGTGAAATTGATTGCTATAGGCAGCCGTGCCTAAATTACTAAGTGCTTCAATGAAAGACTTCTGATTATCTGATTGGATGTTATTAGGGTTAGACATAGCGTTGGGAAGGAAATCCGTGAAAGTTAGATTTGTTGGGGCTGCTGCTGTGGGCACAGGGCCAGAAGCATTGAAAGGACTAGCCGGGCCGGGGTTGGACTGATAGAAATCTCGAAGAGTCATGCCAGTGGAAGAAGGGGATGGTAGGGGTGCCTGTTGATGTTGTTGGGCTGCCTGTTGCTGTTGTTGGGCCTGTGGTTGAGGCGAAGGAATTTGTTGCTGGGCTTGCAAAAAAGACTGGGAAAGTTGCTGCTGGGACTGGGGGGATACCTGCTGAGGAAGAAGAGACGAATTAGTTCCAATAATGGCTTTCTGACCGTTCATAGTCTGGATGTATCTGTGATGAGTATGTTGCTGATGATGGTGATGGTCAAAGAGAAATTCAAGTCTTGGGTCTCTTGGAGACAGGGATCTTGGACGGGTACCAGCTGCGGATGGTGATGGAACCGTATTCACAACAGTTGTAGGATGGCCAAAACCAACACCCACCCGCACAGCCGGGTTGCCCACTGTTGACGGTACCCCTACAGCAGATACGGGAACTGCATTTCCGGCTCCAATCAAATTGCCACCAGTTGGAGTCACGGGAGATGACTGGAGAGAGGAACCAGCGGCCCGCTGCCGGAAGTAATTCCGGAATTCAATTGGTGATAAGCGGGTCGGGCGTTTTACTTGACTCTTTAGTTTTGTCGAACCAAATTTGGTCTGTGCGAACGTAGAAGCTGTAAATTGCGGTGAGGTGTGACTAGGCTTGTTTAGGAATGAGGTTGACTGAGTAACCACCGCTGGTGCTGCCGAACCAGACCCTGAAGCGGGAGCAGCACCGTTTGATGCGTTTACTACCGAAGATGAAACAGTGGGGGACGTTGCTGACGTGCCTTGCGCTGTGGTGGCAGTTACAACATTGTTGCTGTTTGTGACCCCACCGGTCGAAGAATGGCTGGGAGCAAGAAGGGCTGAAGAAGCACCTGTTGTGGGCACCGGAACTGCTATCACCGTGTTAACGATACCTGAAGATTGGGCAGAGGAAGAACAGGTATTGGAAGAAGCTACAGTCACGTGGTTTTGATTACCGGCGGGAACAGAAACAGTGCCGGTCATAGTAGATGAGCTGAAGAGGGCGCCGGACGGTGAGGTGGTGTTGCTCCATCCAGCCGGAGAGGTCGGCGAGGATGGCGAGAGGCTTAGGCTGCTGAGCGATGACGACAGTGAATCGATCGGTTTGAAACACTGCGCCTCAGGGTTGAAGCTTTTACTCACGGCCTGAACCTCACGGTCGATATTATCCACTGTATCGTCGTCCTTTTTGTCGCTGTACAGGATTTTAATGGATCCCTTCTCGGTGATGCGGTAAGATACCTCGGACGGATCAATCCATAAGGTCAAATCGGCTGGCAAATAGGATTTGATTTCACCAATGTCCAGTCCGCTCTCAAAGGCGGCTTTCTCGATGTCCGAATCGACCTTCTCACCGTTGACCCGAATACACCGATAAGCCGAACCTTTAGTTGGTTTATCCGGATACCAATGTCCGTTAAACTTGACTTTCATTCGTTTCTCAAGTTCATGTCCGAACATGTCCACTCGTCTCCGGGGCAGTTTGTTGTAAAGATACGAGATGACAAAATTTAAAGCCACAGATACTTCAACATGCATTCTGACAGCTTTATAAAACCCAACTTACTCTCTTTGTGCAATGACTTTCCGATTAATATCAAGTGGCAACGGAATTTTCCTTTTTTTTTTGCCGCAAAGGTTCGAAAGAAGTCAGAATTTATATCGTAACTTTTAGTTTAACAGTTTTGGTCCCTTGAAATTTTTGTTCTTTGCTTTACTATGTTTTTAACGTTTTTTTTCCTTTTTATTATTATTATTTAGTTACTTATTCTTGACTTGAATTATTTTTAATCTGGTAAATTGTTTATTAACAACTTGTTCTCGTTGCTTCAGGCCAGAAAAAAGATGGTCACTTTTACGACTTGCAACTGTTCCCCTCTTCTAGCCACAAAGGTAAACTCCGGGATTCGATGAATCTGTAAAAAGTAAAAAATATACATACATAAATATTGTATTTATAATTTTCATATTGTTTTTATATATTTCAATACAGCTTAAAAATATTACAAATAGTAATAGCATTTTTTTTTTTTGTCAGTAACTTTTCGACGTCATTCGCTTGTTGATCTTCCGATCGATCACTAACTTTCCAGTGGGATAAAAACTGGTTGGTTACATTCAATACCTCGAAAACAAAACTGGTTACATTCCATCACCGCTGATCAGACTCCGAAATACCGCTAGTCACGATGAACGGATTTCCGCTCGAGGAGGCCCCGTGCCTTGAAAGGATTTTGGGAAACCGATAGTCTCCCACCCAGTATAGACCCATTAGTCTCCTCGGTACCATCAGTAAGCTTTTGGGGACCTTAACCAACAAGAAGGTCGTGGAGCACCTGAATAGGAACAACCACTTGTGCGACGATCTGTCCTATCCACTGCTGATATCCGAACTACCATTACACACAGAATTAATGAGATACCGTAAGGACCATAGCAATAGATATCTCGAAGACCTTTGGCAAGGTGTGGCACAAAGATTTGCTACACAAGTTCTCCAGCTATAGAATCACTGGAAGGGTTTTCTCTATTATAAATTCCTTCCTAACAGGTAGATCACTGAAGGTAGTTATTAACGGCCAATCCTCCGAGGCCCTGGCTGTAAACGCAGGCGTCCTCCAGGAGTCACGTCTCGGACGAACCCTCTTTCTGATTTACATAAATGATTTACCTAAGAATATACTCCGATCATTTGTAAACATCTATGCCAATGATACGACGATATAAAGACACACCTCTAAAAGCCTTGACGATCAGAGATTGGTAGCTGATCTCGCTTCTGATATAAAACTAATTTTTCAGTGGGATAAAAACTGGTTGGTTACATTCAATACCTCGAAAACAAAATTGGCTAGATTCCATCACCGCCGATCAGACTCCGAACAACTGCCAGTCACGATGCGGCCTTTCGAAGTTTCAAGAAATTAACAGATTCCAAGCCCAACTGAAAAAACGTAAATATTGCTTTATACATGTAAGTGTATCATAATTTTAGCTTGTCTATGTGGGTTTCATTCATAAGTTTGCGTGTTTCTGTGTGTGTGTCTAGTAGGCATTTATGTTTGGTGGTTGCCTATATGTTGATTTGGAGATGTTTTTATATATCTATCATATCAATATATATATATATATATATATATATATAAATGTATAAATATATATATATATAAATATATATAAATATATATATCATATATAAATATATATATAAATATATATAAATATATATATAAATATATATATAAATATATATATAAATATATATATAAATATATATAAATATATAAATAAATATATATATAAATATATATATATATATAAATATATAAATAAAAATATATATATATAAATAAATATAAATAAAATATATATATATATATATATATATAAATATATATATATATATATATATATATATAAATATATATATATATATATATATAATATATAAATATATATATATATATATATATATAAATATATATATATATATATATATATATATATATATATATATATATATAAATATATATATAAATATATATATATATATATATATATATAAAATATATATATAAATATATATATATAAATATATATATATATATATATATATAAATATATATAATATATATAAATATATATATATATAATATATATATATAAATATATATATAAATATATATTTATCTGGGCGCCTCACATGAAAGACTTCAACAAATAAGACTGCAGTCTAGAATGAGGGATTCTCAGAGTAATTAAACGAAATCTTCACAAGAAAACTAATGGTAAATGAATTAACTGACTAAACAGTTCATCGGTAACTTCTGTTTAAGTTTTGAATTCTAAAATAGTGTCTGATATTTGCTAGGCTTGGATTGAAGCTCTTTTTCCACTTTAGCCGTTTGATATCAAAAGTAAAACCAAACAAGGAATTCATTTTAAAAACTAAGTTATTTCAAGAAACGTAATAATAAGGGAACTAACTCTGTAACTACTTCAGTGGCTTCTGCTTAGGCTTTGAATTCTGAACCTTTTATTACATAATATAACGAAATAGATGCAATTGCTATGTTTCTTATATAATAAATCTAATCTACGAAAAAAATATTTCTAAGAAACGTGGTACTTATACTTAACACCGGGAAGATGCAGTTAAAATTTCTGGGGCATCTAATGAGGAAGAAGGGCTTGGAAAATCTGATACTCACAGGACAAATTGAGGGAAAGAGGGACAGAGGAAAGCAGCGAGTAACATATTTGATAAGCTTGAGTAAATGGATGGCAGAACAGAGTCTGTGAGAAATAATAAAAAGACAAAACTTATTAAGAGCTACAAGATACAAGAAGATGTGGAGTGCCATGATCGCCTACATTCTGAAGGGACACGGCACATAAAGAAGGACTATTAAGGGAACAGGTTAATTAAATGTTTCATTGGCCTCTATTTTAGCTGTGAGTTCTGGATCTCCGTTTTATTGAAGCTCAATACATTGCTTCAAAATCTTTTTCATTGTTTTTCAACATTAAAACCTAAGAATTGCAGTCATTTTTGTATAATCTAGCTTCCATATATTTATACATTACTTTTCAAATGTACGTTTTTAAAGCAAAACCAAGAAACTGTTCATAAAACTAAACATAAACATATTTTGTAAACGTCTGTTAACAAGTAGCATTTACTACAGTTTTTCACCAACGAATACGGTGAGAGAAGGAAAGAAAGACATGGTTTCTACACAGTCTGTCTGCCGCCATTAACTATATAAGTCGATCTATGTCACTGAAGCCATTATTGAAGCCAAGTTTATTCGCAAGTAAAGAGGTTTGTCCAGCCAGTCTAACCACGGCAGATTCGTGCATGAATAAATAAAAGTTGTATATGAAAATTAGACATGGTTAAATAAAATTTCCATCTGCGTAGTCGATGCACTGGTAACAAATGACTTAGTTCGACATTATTAGATACGAACTGAAACACCGGCTGACAAGCGGAAAATAAACCAGTCAAAACGTTAAAAAAAAGTTTAGAATGATTTAAACATCATTAACTATTTTTTTTTTTTTTGCCTTGGAGCTAAAATTAAATTAATTACTAGAATATACTTGCATTACATTTCCTTTTTTAAATCATTATTCGAGGTATTAGTCACCGTTAACCAAGAGCTTCACTTAAATCACTTAGTGAATTCGATCCGCACTAGGTGCCTCGCACTTCTATTTGTTTCGGTATTTACGAAGTTTATTTTATTTTAAAGTTAAAACTGGTCTAGTACAAGGTTTTCTTTTATATATACTAATGTTCACCTAATACAGTGTCCAAGAGCCGCTCAAGGTAGAGGTTTTCTCTGTGGTGCTGTATGAATGTATGGAAAGGCAAGAAGGGAAGTTCATGTGATTGTGCAGAAAAGATAACGGTTTACCCAAGACTCGGAGATCAAGATTGCAGTTGGGTAGGAAAACATCCTGCCGGGAGCCTCTTCCACAAAAGAAGCAGTTATTTGGGAAAAGCTGGTTCATCAGATGAGCACCAAGTGTGTATTGTTCCACTGCAGACAGCCTCATTACTAATATCTTTAATATGCTGTATTCAAACTGGATTTTAAACGATTGGAATTTTTTAATCACTAAAATCGACCATATTAACAAATTTGTCAACACAACATAATTCTCTTTATTAAAAATTCTTTCAAAAATAAAATATATTTCTCTGAAATTTTATCTGAGAAAAATTAACTGATTTAAAGTTTGATTAGTCTGAATTCAAACAAATATTACTTGCTTTTTATTTAAAATAACGCAGAAGCACGTTTTTAACACGACGGTGGATGCTTTATAAGGTGTTGACATTTATCGATAAACCTGACTATTGCAAAATTTAGGTAAGTTTGAAATATGTGAATACTAGGGGTCGCTGAACTGTGTGTAAGTTTTTCCATTTATCATTACTAAATTTGATTTTACTTAATAATATCACATGATCTCGAGAATTATTGAGTTGGTACATAATTATCAGGCGTTTTCATAGGAAAGTTATTTGTTAATAAAAATTGTTGTTTTGTTTACTTTTTTTTTAATAAAAATATTCTTTTATTTTCAGGTGATAAAAAGGCGTGTCGATAACCATACGCTCCGGAATAATCATTTAAAATTTTATTGTTGAATTACTATGTTTCTTTTTGCATAATAAATATTGTTAAAAAAAACAAAAAAACAAAAAAAACGCCTGATAATTATGCACCAACACAAAAATACAAAATTTTATAAGATTTAAAACCTTTAAAAAATGAAAACATTTCATCGAAAATATTTTTTCTCAAGATAATAGTGTCCATCTTGTTCATAAAAGCAAATAAAAGTTTTATATTTAAATTATATTTAGATTTATTGTATTTTTTGTCACTGGCGGTCCTGTTTGACAAAAAATAAATTGATCATTGAAATTTCTCAAGCGTCCAATTAGCAAGGTTAAAGTACTGTTTTTAAAAAGACGCTTCCTCTGTAGGTAAATGTCATAGCACGTCAGGCTATATGAGGGTTCCGTCTAAGATGCAGGTTCGATTCTTGTCGGAGGACACATTTCTTTGATAGTGTATATTATAAACGGAGCATTTACTTAAATATTTTTATCGAAAAAAATAACGTGTTAACAGAAAATATATCAAAATAATTGTCGGACTTAGTCCATTTCATAAATATATATATATATATATATATATATATATATATATATATATATATATATATATATATATATATATCGAAAGGTAGATAGAGAGATGATGTATGTATAGAGGGATCAACACTAGTAGCTGTCAGTTTCATACGTCAATGCAATTATCATACTTAAGGTCGTATTGATACCCGAAACCGACAGTCACCATACTTTGTTGAGTCCTGTATCCATGCTACCTTTATTTATAGACAATCTATTCGATACTGTGTACTTTAATATATATATATATATATATATTATATGTATAAAAAACTTATTTTAAATCAGTTAATTTATAATATTAATGCTCTGTAAATTTACATTGAGCACTGTTTTGTAAAAATAAAATATCAATAAGAACACCAGATTATATATCTTACTGTTCTTTCTTTTTTTTATATATATATATATATATATATATATATATATATATATATATATATATATATATATATATATATATATATTAAGAAATGGACAAGGTCCAAACAATTTATTTATTAAAGACATTTTATTATGTTTAACGTTGTTATTTTATAGAAAATACAATATTTTCATGAAAATTTGTCGGACATTGATAAACGGTAAATAACATTTACTGTTTATCATAAACAGAGCATTTGCTTAAATAAATTTTCTATAAAATAACAACGTTAAAATATAATAAAATGTTTTTTAATATATATATATATATATATATATATATATATATATGTATGTATGTATTTCTTTAGTATTAACTTTCGTGTGCGACTAACTCGAATAATTACATAGAAATTCATTTTACCCACTTGCAGATTATTTCCTCACATTCTTCTTCACAACTGATCCTCATCTACACAACAAGTGTTGTTGCTGGGACATAGAAACTTAGGCCGAAAACTGCCTTTTCCTTAACACACCACTCCATTGCACCCCACCCCACAAAACAACACTAAGTTGTAAACAAGATTCCAAGCTAAGTAACCCCCCTCTACACACATCTGCACCCAGGAATTTTTTTGTTCGTGAGACTAACCGTTATTCACTCTACCAACAATCAGACACAACTCTGCGAAAAAAATAAAAAATAAAAAAATAAATTCTATATTCTAGATGAAAATTTCACCCCCCAAGAAATCTTCTTAAATAAAGATATACTCTGGAGGAAGATGGCGACCTGAATCAAGTAGTTGACTAAGCAGAATAAGCCTGACTAAAACAGTGATGCAAACACATTGCAATATTTAACAAATATCTCATTTTAACAAGTACCTCATTGAACATATCGTATCATCGTAATTGAAATATTGTCACAACTTTATCTATTGTTAATTGTAAGTAGGTTGAATGTAATTGCTTATTAAAAGCGGATTTTGCACAACAATAGGTGAGGTTATCTTATTTAAATTATTAATTGCAAATCTCAGGTTTTCTTTGAATTCATTCTTCGCCATCGTAATTATCAGCACTGAACTTGTGTTTAATGTTTAGCAATTCCATTTAGTCAAGTATTTTATACAAGTCATTGCCTTCATCTTGGAGCATACATACGGCAAAAGATAATCAAACGTAGATCCAATAAATACGAACTTATATCAGTCTGTTTATTATGAAAAGTATGAGAGGCTCTCTTTCTCTCTCTCTCTCTCTCTCTCTCTCTCTCTCTCTCTCACTCACACACACACTTTGTGCTAATGCCTCTGTGATATGTACCGTTCCATCACTGGAGAACATATCATTATCAAGCCATAATGGTTGCTACAGAAGAGACTTCTGTAAGTTCATGATTGAGAAAACCACACGTCTCAAAGGCAGGATTAGCAGGAGACTGTTACACCGATAGTCAGCCTTGACAATAGACAGTCTTATATATATATATATATATATATATATATATATATATATATATATATATATATATATATATATATATATTTCAATTCACCGCTAAACAAGGCGATAATG
>CAHIKZ030000026.1:1132500-1142500 GCA_903632075.3 Acanthosepion pharaonis
AATTTTAATATAATAATATCAAAATCCGCTACTCAGATTTTCATTTAGACTGCATTAAACTTTTAGTTCCGGATCTTTATACTATTGTATTGATAATATTATTAAAATATATTATGTTTAAGCTCTGACGACTTATGAAATAAACAGATGGTTCAATGCCTATTTTAAGTTCTTATATTTTTACAATCTGTATATATATATATATATATATATATATATATATATATATATATACATATATATATACGTGTGTGTATGTGTGTCATTTGAAACATTAGGGATTTGGGCGCAATATTTTTTTTTAATTAATTCACCCAAGCAATGCGACAATGCTACTTAGATGAGTGGGTGGCTACTGGGAGTGACAAAGAACGAAAATACTTTAGAAGGAACTGGAAACCCAATCCTAAACAGGAAACAAGGGATAAACCTTCTACTCCTAATCAAATGACTTACATATTTATAAAACTACCATTCATCCTTCTTTTGAAATTTGCTGCCATTTATGGTCTAAATATATAGGAGGAGATTTCCTATATATTTAGATATTCTTGATACAATCGAAAGAATAATCTGCAATGTTATTGGTCTTGACCTGGCATTTCGACTTCAGTCGCCTTCCCACCGGCGTAATGTAACTTCCCTATGAATATTTTAAGGGTAATTGTTCTGTCGAACTTTCCTCCGTGGTACCTACACTTTACGAATTTAAGCGCAATACTAGACTTGTGACAAAGTCTCATCATTTTACAGTTGAAATGGCTGGATGAAACCGTAAGTTCTATGCTAACAGGTTCTTCTATCGTACTTCTCGCTTGTGGAAATCTCTTTTGGCTTCTTGCTTTCCAGTTTACTTTTCATCTTCAAAAGTTTTAATAAAATGTCAATCCTTAACATATGTCGTCTTAATTCTTGTTCTTTAATTGTTCTCTCTCCTTAATAGTATTTTTCTCATATTCTCTAGCACTCAGTAGCCCCGTTGTGTCTTAGTGACTTGATTGCATTGCTTGGGGTGAAATGATTTTAAAAAAATGAACATTATATGTCTTTAATAAAATAAAAAAATAACTGTCTCTTTCTAAAAAAAAAAACAGAAAAAAATAACTGTCTACTTCTAAAAAAAAATAACTGTCTGTTTCTAAAAAATGAAATAAGTGTCTACTTCTTAAAAAAATAACTGTCTATTTCTAAAGAGAAAAAAATAGCTATTTCTAAAAAAAATAACTGTCTATTTCAAAAATAAAATAACTGTCTATTTCTAAAAATAAAATAACTGTCTATTTCTAAAAAAATAAATGTCTATTTCTAAAAAAAAATAACTGTCTATTTCTAAAAAAATAACTGTCTATTTCTAAAAAAAAAATAACTGTCTATTTCTAAAAAATATAACTGTCTATTTCTAAAAAATATAACTGTCTATTTCTAAAAAATATAATTGTCTATTTCTAAAAAATATAACTGTCTATTTCTAAAAAAATCAAAAAAAAAATCACTCAAAAGCACCTATTGACGAATTAATTAAAATAACTCGGTAAATTCCAAGCATTTTTAGGAGCCGAAAAGGTCTTGTACAAATAAAAACGTTAGCGAGAGAATATTAAAATATACGTAAGACAATACAAAGAAAAGTATCAGCTGATGACTAAGATCAACCATCAGCAACACCATCCCGACTCTCCCTATGTTTGACTGCTGCATATTACCGCTTGCCACTAGCATTTCTCGTTCTCACCTCAATCGAAAAAGAAAAAAAATATCCGACATTTTTTACAGCTTGTCATAATTTCGAGTCACCATTGCCATGTTTTTTCTTTATATTTTTCAACGACAAAAAAAATCTATACTCATTATCCTTACTATTTTAAATATTGATAGTATCAAATTTCAATCTCATTGTCAAACATTTCTAAAGTACTTAAAGTTTTTTTTTTCATTGAATATAATGCAGCAAGTAACACTGACATTATTCGTTTTTCTTTGCTAATTAATATGTACGTCTTAAGATTTGTTTCGCGTGGAAATTTTAAAACTTCGTGGCCTTGTTTTCTGTGAGATATATTTTTATACGACTAATAGGTGTCATTAACAAGCAAACATTCTAGTGAATATTTTAGATATGCTGGTTTTATTTCTTTACAAATATTGACTAATTATAACAACGATAATAATAATAATAATAATAATAATAATAATAATAGTAATATCAGGTTGCACTGTACTAGCACCTATTGAATATAAAACTTAGCATGATAGAGTGGGCCAATATCTGCAATGGAAAATCTGAAACTTTTAGGGCAAGGAAACTGCAAGAAACCGGCATGAACACCACCGCTTACGGAGAGAGGACCTGTAACAATTTCATGGGATTTTACAGACAGAACAATCAAAGCTAATCGCCCAGACATTGTGATCAAAGACCACAAGAACAAAATGTTTCTTTCTTTTTGACATGGCAGTCCCTACAGATTGTCATGTAATTTTGAAGATCTTCAAAAAAAAAAAAAAAAAAAAAAAAAAAAACTATCAAACTACAAGAATCTTGAAGTGGAAATCTAAAAAATGTGACACATGAGGACATCAGTAATTCCAGTTGTAGTTGGAGACCTCAGATTGATTAAAAATGGTTCCGATAGACTCACTGAAGGGATACCTGTCCGCCCATGCCTTAAAGAAAAAAAAAATGTACTCACAAGCACAGCGCACACATTACAAAGAGCTTTATCTATGTAAGATGTGTGTGATTTTAGGGGTTTTTTTTTTTTTTTTTTTTTTTTTGGCAAAAATGATCGGTAGAAAATTTTATGAAGTTATTTCTGATCTTGGTTTGGACCCGGACGGAAATCTGTATACAGCAGAAATCCAAGAAAATAATAAAAATAGCAACAACAACGACAACAACAATAATAATAATAATAATCACCAAGACATTGTTATCAAAGACAGAAACACTGATATAAGCGTACCAAGTGACAAAAATATGTGTGCGGAGGTTTCTGAAAAACTAAATAATACAAAGACCGGGAGATGGACATAAAAAATGTGGCACTTAAAAACTAAAACTGTTTGAAGTTGGAGCTCTGTGTCTGATAAAGAAAGGAACTCAAGAATAAATCAATAAAATCCCTGGTGTACCATCTCTCCAGGAAATAGCCCTAACAAGCACAGCTCATATCTTACGAAGGACTTTGTCCATTTAAGTTTTTCTCGCTGTTGATCTTAATAGCTGTCCTCTGTTTAATTTAGTGGAAACAACAAAATAAATCACATCCTTCGCTTGCCCTAGGTCATTGGCTTTGACACGGCACGTGATAATAAAACAAATGCAGATTCAAAAAGATTTTTAAAAAAATAAATAAATAACAAATGTTCTGTGGAATTGGTTGAAGTAACACGAGAAGTTTACTGGTAGTCACTCAAAAGCAATCTCTGACTAGTAATTCTGTTTTGGAAGTACATATAGTACGCCAAGTGGATGCAGGTAAGTGAAGTCTGTGCGGAACGGAGGTAGAAAATGTGACCCACATCATTAGCGCTTGTGGAATGCTAGCATAGAAATGGTACAAGCACCGGCCTGATAAAGTGGCACCCCCATCTGAAATATGATCTCGAAGCCGACGAGAAATGGCAGCGCTATAAACTAGAGAAAGTAATAAAAAAAAACGACCTAGTCAAGATCTTATGGGATTTCAACATCCAAAAAATCGTATCCTTGAGGCCACCAAGCCAGACATCACCATCTTAAAAAAAAAAAAATCGTAAACAAAAAATGCTTCCTCATTCATGTAGCTTTACCTGATAGCCATACTATCAAAGCCAGAGAAATTTAAAAAAAAAGCTTTAAAAAATTTACACTGACCTCCAGACTGAGGTTTACCGAATGTTGGATGTTTTGGTGACCATTGTGTCAGTTATCATTCAGGCGTATAGCACCGAACTTAAGGACGTACATAAAGAAAATCGAAAGCCTAGTATCTTATTATTTCAGACTCCGTTACTTGGCTCTGTAAATATTCTGTAAAAGGTACTATCTCTTTTGAAGACGTAAGACTTGATGGAGAAAATCAATAATACATGATACCGGGTAGAAAACGAAAAAAAAATAGGAGAAGAATAGTGGCTACTGTTACGAGGATGCATTTCTATAATAAGAAAGTCTCAATAAGGAAAATTTATAGTAAGGGATTCTACTGAGTCCTACCTGTTAACACAAAAAAAGTTTTCTTCCATGAAGTAGATATAAAATAGAGAAATTTGAAATAGAACGTTTGGAAGACTCTAGATCATTCCAGTATATTCGAGAAGAATCTAGATGATTCGAGAAACATCTAGAAATATACAAGTTAGGTGTTAGCCCCTATAAAAATGGGATTTCGGAAAAGGGTTGTCAGTTGGTGAAAAGAAATTTCTGCTAGTATCAACTCCGGCTTTTTGATTCGAGGATTATTATATCCAGCCGAGAGAATCTCTATGAAAAGTTGCCTACTAACAAAAACCCCAAAAGAGAATTTCATGGAACAAATTTGGTAAATAGAATTTTGACTAATTTTCATTGACCAAAGTAAAAATTAATATTTATTTACACACCTTTGTGGATTTCCAAATATAGCACTTAGATTACTTCACTAGCCCTAAAGTGATAAAGGTATTTGACTTCCTTTCCTTCTCCCTCGTAACACTTCCGCCAGTAAATTCTGTGTTTTCTGTTTTGTAGGCCACAATTGTTTATCCTGTATATATTTTATGCTGTGTTTTAGTAAATTAAATATTTGTTTGTGATTTAGCTCTGTGTTGTGGGAAATCATTTTTTTTCCTTTGTTACAATTATTATCAACACGTAACACTACGCAGTGCAGGATTAAAAGCTGAAACTGAAGTTTTTATTCTTGCTGCACAGGACCAAAGCTTGTTAACTAGAAATTACCAAGCAGATATACTGAAAAATTGTGTTAGTCCAAAATGGTGATTCTATGATAAATATCCAGAAACAATTGACCATCTTGTAACAGGTTGCGCGGTATTGGCACCCACGGAATATAAAACACGGCACGACTGGAAAATCTAAAACACTTACGGAAAAGAAACTGCAAGAAATTGGTATGGACACCACGCTGCACTGGTTACGGAGATAAGATCTGTAGCAATTTTATGGGACTTCACAATACACACGGACAGAACAATCAATCACAAACGCCCTGACATCGTGATTAGAGACCGTAAAGACAAAATGTACCTCCTTATTGATATGGCAGTCCCTGCAGACCGCAATGCTTCTTGGAAGATTTTCAAAAAAGCTATCAAAATACAATGACCTTGAAATCGAAATCTCAGAAATGTGGCACATGAGAACATCAATAATTCCAGTTGTAGTTGGAGCCCTCGGATTGATTGTAAAATATCCCAGTAGACTCATTGAAGGGATTCCTGGTATTCCATGCCTTAAAGAAATACAAAAAGTACAGACCACTCCTTACAAAGGGCTTTATCTATGTAAAATATATTTGTGTGTGTGTGTTTTTTTTTTTTTTAAATCGCTCAGTGGAAAATGTCATGGTGCCATTTTTGACCTTAGGTCTCTGGGCGTGACCCGGAAAGAAATGAGTACACACCAGAAATCAAAGGAAATAAAATAATAATAATAATAATAATAATAATAATAATAATAATAAACATTGCAGGAGTGTTTGATTATTATATAGTTGTGTAACTAAACATGTGCGGGTAATGTAACATGTCGTCAGCATGTTGTCGATATTTATTCCATCGGGGTCGGTTCAATGTACTGGCAAACTCTGCGATTCAGCTGGGGAGCCATCAAGCCCCAGGGCGCCATTATGCCATCATATCATGTGTTTGGGTTCTACAAAACTACAACTAATAAAAAAAAGTTGCGGTCGTCCATGACAAACTAAATTCTTCGACTTGTAAAGAAGATAGGTGTATAAAATACCATGGAAATATTTCTTGATCTAAAAGCTAGAAAAACGCTTTAGATAGGATAAACCTTCTTCAGGTGGTTGGAATTTCGAACTGAATTCCAACCACTTGAAGAAGGCCGGAGCGTACAACGGCCGAAACGTTGTGACAAATATGGCGACAAAGATGAGGACAATAGTCCGACTAATGTAAATACTGTAAAAAAGATATGTACTTGTAAGGGCGTCGAAGTTCAGCTTGCTCGTGGTACCAGTAAACCTTGGGCCATCACTGGATTCGATTAATGCCTAAGTTAAAACTAAATAATAATCTTTAGTGGTATGTTTTATCTAAGTATAAGTTCCAAACCGCAGTTGTGTTATTGAAGCGGAATTATGCTGGTTAAGTGTGTTTAATTCTTGACCTGTGACTCATTTTTCTTCGGAAATTTTAGTTCTGATTTGCGCTGATTTTAGAATATTCCGCACACTGCAGTCGGATATGAGAGCATATTAAAATTTCTACCATGAATTGCTATCTATAAAAAATATCGAACTGAGCAAGTTCGCCAGATAAATAAATACTCCATAAAACTTACTCCTAACACAATATATATAAGCAAATATGTGAATATAGATCCGACAGTATGAAGAAAAATATGGAAAAACAAAAATCTGAATATGCAAGTATGCTGTTTTAATGTTGTTTCAATGTCGACGTCAGACGTTTCGGTCTAGTAGACCTTCTTCAGGACATAGTTATTAAAACATAATTAAAATTAGACGATATTCAAGTCAACATGAAAAGACGATAGACAAGACTAATCAAAACAGAATAACTGAATTTTTTAAGACCAGCATTCCGTTTCACAATACGATCACGTGGGCGTCACGTGGGCGTCACATGGGCGATGTTGCGAAAACGTATTCCTGAAATAGAGTATATTTTAAATGAAAAAGAATTTTATTTTAACCTAAAATTTATAAGTACGTTTGTCCAGCATTAATCTTGCTAGAAAAGGGGAAATATTAAAAAGCCGGGTCTTAAAATAGTTTTCTTCATATATATATATATATATATATATATATATATATATATATATATATATTAATAAATGTTCAGTCGCGGAATCAAAACTGGTCTCTGACGCACAATGAAAAGCGTGCTAATCTCGTTAAATCCCTACAACGACTTTTCCATAGAGCCTGACAGATGCCCGGCTACAGATTGGCCTGACTAAAGAGTGACTAAGAGACCTTTCATAGTCTGTACGAGCAACATCAAGGATTGAAAAAAACTCAGACGCCCTATCATTAATAATAGCGACAATGGAAATATATGCTAATACTGATTTTCTGGGCGGCGACAAGAGTGAGTCATAACCAAGAGATGAGGAAGAAAAAAAAAAAAAAAGGACTGCAAAATTTATTTTCATATAAGATAATACAAACACGCACGAGCGTACACACAATATATATACAGGGACGGTACAAAGGTCTCGTAGCCACCCAACCCCGAATTTATAATAGTTACCCTCCTCCATCCTTCAACATTTTCATGATGTAGTATTCATTATAAAATACAAATTAATTATCTAAAGAAATTAATGGATTTTTATTAAACCGACATGTTTTTTATGAGTTTAAATGTTATTTTTAGAGGATACTCCGTAGAAGCCTCGATTGGTTATTTCTCGAAAATTCATGCTGACAGACGAAAGTAAATATACTGTTTAACAAGCGGAACGTCTACTCAAATACGAGTAACCACTAAAAATAACGCTTAAAGTGTTAAATAACGTAATCATGAACAATAAAGTATCAGACAATTCAACTAAAAAAATTGAAAATAAATACAAATTTGAGACATGACATGACATATCATTCTACCTTAAATAAATCAGCAATGTTTTGCAGCAATTTTTGACATCAACTTGAATTTTGTCTTATTAAATGTTGAATAATTTTAGGATATACAACATTATGGATAAAAAAAAGTTAATTTTATATAATATTTAGTGATTTGTAGGTTAATGCATCTTTAAAATTTAGTTAGTGAAGGGATTTCGCCATTTTATATCATTAACTTTACTAATTTACTTTTTGTATGAATGATTCATTGTAATATAAATTAAACTGCACCGACGTGCAAATTTTCGGGATAACAACTGAGACATTACTCTACTTATTGAACTATTTAGTTCATGCTACGTTGACTCATAAACTACAACAAAAACATTCTTAAATTGCCATATTAGTAAAAACGCTCTCAATTAATTTTCAAAAATTTGCGGCTGCACGCTTCACAAGTGTGTATCTGTTATCAATAGCACATGAAAAAAAAAAAAAACATATTTCGATTTGAGTTATATTTTTTCCTCTCGGATGCTACCTGATTTTTGACAAAAAGAAAATAGTTTCCATGCCTGATGATGACCGGAGGAATCGTCGAAAGTACTTGCATATTTAAGGAAGACTTAATACACTTTATGATTTAATATAGGATCATAACATTCATCAAGTGATTAGTGGCTTAATTGCACCTTTAAAATTTAGTTAGCGAAGGATTTCGCTATTTTATATCATTAACTTTAATAATTTAGTTTTTGTATGAATGTTTAATTTTAATATATATATATATATATATATATATATATATATATATATATATATATATTCGGATTACAACAATACATATATTTTCGTTGTCCTTTTATTACTGAGAGAAAAACAAGAACAAAATCTATTCCAGTCTGGAGAAAGCTTGTAAAAAAATAAGAACTCATGCAACAGAAATTTATAGAAACAAGGATCTTTTTTCATTCATAAAAAGGTTCGGGGTTTTTGTACATTATTTGAATTGTTCGCGACGATGGATTTCTCGCCAATTAAATCATTAACTTTTGTATTTGTTTTTTGTATGAATAATTCATGAATATATATATATATATATATATATATATTTATAGTTTTCTCGTGTCTTTATATATATATATATATATATATATATATATATATATATTAAGCGTTTCACCCCAAGTAAGGCGGGAAACCACTAGGACGCAAGGAAATTGCAAAAGATTTGGAGCAAGAGCAAATAGGAGTGATAGAGGAAAGGATGAGGAGAAGGATAGTGGATAGATCAAGGCAACTGGAGATGTCGATTGACATTACATTTGAATAGTTGGAGATTATAGCTCTCAGGAAACTGGAATAGGAAGGAGTTCACACACACACACTATATATATATATATATATATATATATATATATATATATATAAACAGGAGTGGCACTGAAAAGTTGAGTCGGAAGCCATTTCCATAAGTTTAACCGAATAACCAAGCAGAATTTTTAAGAGAATGGAAACTTGGCTTTTACAGAACATTCTAGTCTTACGTTGATGTATAAGACACAAATACCGCGCGTCGGGGAGCTCAGAGGTCAGCCAATATAAATATGAAAAATAAAGTCATATCAAGCTGATATATTAATTCATCTTATGCTAATACACCAATTGAAAAATGTCAATTTTCTAACGAACTACCTTACAAAATCAAAAATAAATCTCTCCTCTCCGAATCCTAAAAAATTGTCGACTTTGTACAAACCAATGCAAATGTAATTATCTGGTAATGAAACACGAAATGTGGACACAAAACGTATTGTATTGAATTATACAAACCTATCAATAATAACGCTGGCACATGGTGTAATGGCTAGCAAGCTCGTCTCGGAACAATTACGGCTATGCATATATTACTTGTATTAATTCAGTAATATTTGTATTAATTCCTGACCACCGACAATTCATTTGTTCTTCATTTCCAACGCATTAGAACTAAGGAATATAGTTCGTTTGAACATCAGTTTTTTGTAAGCTGAAAAACAGAAATCTTATGCGAACCTGAAAAACCATTGCCCTTTATGAATATACTTTAAGCTTAAAGCTTCTGGGTTGTGGCCTTTAACATATCTTGCCAGAAGATTAGCGCATCCTTTAACATAAATCTCACACTACCAAATAAAATAATGTATATTTTCGTCAGGGAAATTAAATGGAAAATCGTTGTTTATTGATCTGGAATT
>CAHIKZ030000026.1:1150000-1182500 GCA_903632075.3 Acanthosepion pharaonis
GATAAGAAAGGCATAAAAATGATGGAGATACAATTAGTGAGAAAGATAAGGTAATAGCGACAAAATAAAAACAGGGGAAAGGACATACGTTGAAAAATATTGAAAGGGAAAAGGAAGAAGTCCAGGCGATGAATTGATCCCAAGAGATAATATCGGCTCAAATATGAACGCAAACTACTCGGCCGCCCGTTGCCGACGGCAGCCGAATTGACGTTTCTCTCCTGCATGCAACGATCAATACACTTCTCTGGCGTCCTTGATTCATTACGGAAGCGGCGAGTAAAATGCACGCGAAGAGTAAGGTAGGCATCTATACGTGAACAACTTTCACTAGCTCGGGAAGTGAAGTTATATTTTCGCCTATAACCATTCGCAGTTTGCGTTCAAGTCTGTCTCTCTTTCAGATATATAAGAAATAACAAGAAGTAAAAGCTTTTCAGCCAACTCGTTTCATTCCTTGAGAAACGTTGCCTTGATAAAGTTCCTCAAGGAACAAAACTCGTTGGCCGAAAAAATTTCCCTTTTTGTCATTATTTTTATTAATATTGTCTTTGTAGATATTGTTGTGACTTTTTTTGGTTAATGGACGTTGTATAGTAGTGAGTGCATATCGAATTCCCGATGATGTTGAGATGTTAGCTCAAACAGACACCGAATTTTGAAGGCAAAAGAGGAGACATGATTCAAGAAGAATACAAAAGCTTTCAGAAAGAAGTTTATAAACATTATACATATTCAGTTTCGTATCCTAACGTAAACAAAGCAATTTCTAAAGAAGTAATGGATCTTTTTTAATTAATCCAACTGATTTTATCAATTAAACAATACTTAATGGATACTCATATTTGAGTAGATACTACGATTATTTATTCGACAAAACATATATTTATTTTTTCTACAGGCCTATTAGAGAAATTTTATTTAAGAAAAGATGAGCCCTCGGTTAGGATACGAACTTGCGACCTCTTACCTTAGCAGGATTAACCGCCGTTAGATTCAACGTCCTTTAGACCAAATTGGCCATGTAGAGTCTCAACCAAACTACCAAAAACGAATGTTGCCCTTAAACGCAAATTTCTTTAAAGGTTACCTTCCTGGATATTAGAGAAATCTTAAGCGAAAATAAATAAATATACAATTTAATAAATAAAAACGGAGCGTCTATTCAAATATGGGTATCCGCTAAAAATAACGTAATAAAATTTGTTGGATTAACATATTTTACTACATAAGCGTTGTTTGTTTATATATATATATATATATATATATATCTATATATATATAATTTCGATTAATTTCATATATATATATATCTTATACGATTATATTTCATATATATATATATATATATCTTATACGATTAATTTCATATATATATATATATATATCATATATATATATAATTTATATATATATATATATATATATCTTATACGATTAATTTCATATATATATATATATATATCTTATACGATTAATTTCATATATATATATATATATATCTTATACGATTAATTTCATATATATATATATATATATCTTATACGATTAATTTCATATATATATATATATATCTTATACGATTAATTTCATATATATATATATCTTATACGATTAATTTCATATATATATATATATATATCTTATATGATTAATATTCATATATATATATATATATATATATATATATATACGATTAATTTATATATATATATATATATATATATATATCTTATACGATTAATTTCATATATATATATATATATATATATTATACGATTAAATATATATATATATATATATATATATCTTATACGATTAATTTCATATATATATATATATATATATATATATCTTATACGATTAATTTCATATATATATATATATATCTTATACGATTAATTTCATATATATATATATATATATATATATATATATTATACGATTAATTTATATATATATATATATATCTTATACGATTAATTCATATATATATATATATATATATATATATTATACGATTAATTTCATATCTATATATATATATTATACGATCAATTATATATATATATATATATATATATGGTATATATATTATACGATTAATTTCATATATACATATATGAAGAAAATATACTGAAAAACAAACAAAAATCCTAATATGCGATTATGCTGTTTTAATGTTTAATGTCGACGTCGGACGTTTCGGTCTAATAGACCATCTTCAGGACATATTCATAAAACATAATTAACATAGACCATACACAATTCAGCATGAAAAAGACGATGGACATAAAAGCAATACCAATCCAAACAGATAACTGAAATCTTTTATAAGATCAGAGTTCCGTTTAAATATGATCACGTCGTCGTCACGTGGGCGATGTTGTGAAAACGTATTCCTAAAATTTGAGTATTTTGAATGAAAAACGAAAAGAATTTTATTTTGACCTAAAACTTATATGTACGTTTGTCGAGCATTAATCTTGCTAGAAAGAATATTAAAGAAGCCAGGTCTGGTGTTCACTGGCTTCTTAATATTTATTCCTTACTATCCAGAAGTGGCATGGCACGTGAAACTAGAAGAATCTACCCCGGTGGATGAAATAAAGTGTTCGGTTCGAAATTCCAATCACCTGAAGAAGGCTAGAGCGTATAATGGCCGAAACGTCGTGAATATGACAACAAAGATGGGGACAACATTTCATATATATATATATATATATAATTAATCGTTCACTCAGCCAGTAGTTTATCATCGCCCGAGGAGACACATTTGTAGTATCGAAACATTATTGTAATTGTGTATCAATTTTTAATATGTTTTTGTTTTAATAACCTAAAATAAATAATATTTCGCTGTACTCTGTATTGAGCCCTCTTTAAATTAAATGTTACGTACATTGGAATTATACACCATTTGTCCTCATTTTTACCTATATATATATATATATATATATATATATATATATATATATATATATATATAATAAAGGATACAATAGTAGCTAAACCGATATGAAGCAAGTAAACAAAAAAAGCAAAAGATAACCAAAAATGGCGGACGGAAATCATGTGAGTTGATTGCCGAATGAATAAGAAGAGAGAGTTGATTGAGAACAACCACGGGAGTTTCTTTCTGTCAGTGGCTTGCTTAAGTCAAGGAGCTTGGCGGTAGACTAGAGGACTGGATTTGATTGGCTCCAAAACTAATCAATGTTTGCCCAAATTGGCAGCACCAGATTTGCTAGTATTTCTTAGGAGTTAACAAGAATCTGTCTGCGTCCGCACCATTAAGTGATAGTGGTATAAAGACGCGTAAACACATCCAAACATACACACATAAGAGGATGAATATTACAGAAGTTGCGAAATGAATGACTCAGACATATTTTCACAGGTGCATGGAGCTCAATAACACCGTTTGATAAAGCAAGCTTTTAGCTATATATCACCGTTTTGCTAAAGAATTACCATTATTGGTTATTATCAGTCTCTACTTCTAAGATTAGGAATGGTAACTATTTACATTATTTGTACAGTTGTCCTCATCTTTGTCGACATATTCACGACGTTTCTGCCGTTGTACGCTCCGGACTTCGTCAGGTGACTGGAATTTCAATTTATTTCGTCCACATAGCCCAGTGGATAGAAGCGCTGGTTGAAGTAATCCAGTGAATTGGCCCAAAGAGTTGAGAGATCAAAACCTGACCACAACAGAGGTGAACAAAAAACGTTGGAGAGTTCAGTTACTACGGGAAGTTACTATCCAGAAGTGGCATGGCACGTGGAACTAGAACAATCTACCCCAGTGGATGAAGTAAAGTGTTCGGTTCGAAATTCCAATCACCTGAAGAAGGCTATAATGGTCGAAACGCCGTGAATATGACAACAAAGATGGGGACAACAGTCCGAACAATGTAAATAGTGTCAATTGTTATTATGACTTTAAACGTTATTTTTAGTGGATACTCTTATTCAAGTAGACGTTACATTTATTTATATTTAGTCTTCCGGTCTGAATATGCATCAAAGATAATTAAACAGCACCCTGGTAGGATTCGAACTTGCGTTCCTCTAGGCAGAGGGAAACCGTCGTTAAATCCGACGTGCCTTAACCGACTCGTTGAAGCAAAGTTGTATATGTATGTATGTAAAGGAACGTTTGATTTATTGATTGGTTAAGTTTATTGTACAGGGTGAAATTTATTGTTAAAAAATCATGACCACAACTAAATGTTTCGCAGTAAAACAGAGTATATAATATAATATGTGCGTGTTTCGATAGAACCGATCATCAGACGCTGAAATCACACAAAAAAAGGCTTTATCCTTAGGATACTGAGCACCGCGTTCGAAAAACAAATCAACGAGGATTTGAGTTTTTGATTGAGTAATTGTTTTTATTGTGTGTGTATATAAAATTCAATAAAACATTATATTACGGAAAATATTTCCCAAGATTTTTAAAATTACTGAGTACTTAAAAATTATGTAAAAAAGGCGTTCACATTATATTCTTCAATTATTTTTTTACAGCTAAAGTTACCTCCCTAGAAAAAATGAGATTAACATAAACAGATACCTCAAGGACATATGGCACAGTGAATAAAGGCGTTAGTTAGATCCAGTGACAGGACCCAAAGAGTGTGAGTTCAATATCCGGCTAAGGCAGTGGAGAACTACCAGAGAGAAATTAACAGGAGATAACTGATAGTGATAACTGACATCTACTAAACATGGCACGTGGAACTAGAACAGTCTACCCCAGTGAACGAAATAAAGGGTTCAGTTCGACATTCCAACTACCCGAAGAAGGCCGAAGCGCACAACGGCCGAAACGTTGTAATAAATATGGCGACAAAGATGAGGAAAATAGTCCGAATAATGTAAATAGTGTACATAATACCTCATCTCAGAAATATAGACAGAAACAGATACCGCCGTGTGAAAAATGCATTTCTGGGATATTTAAATATAAAATATTTAAAGTAAATAATATTTGTTTCAAATCAGATTAATTATACTTTAAATCAGCAGATATTGCTTAAATAAAGTTTTAGAAAAGTATATTTTATTTTTGGAAGACCCATAATCGCGCGCTGACATGGCGCTGAAATCAGATTTTTTAGCAAAAAGAAAAAAAAAAAGACTCCTTTCAATCAATTTAAATTAGTTTTGAAATAGAGCAAAGTATTTTACTTATTGGATATATTAAATTTAATATATTACCTTGGAATTAGAATTAAAATAAACGCCTCAAGAAAGATTTTTCTTTTTTAAAAATTCATTTTTCAACCTTAGGTATCGCGAATCTGTGAAGGTACCTATAAATTTTAAAGTGTGGATTTTGTATGGCGTACGTGCTCGTTGCCATGGTAGTTCGTGTACCTTTGCCCGAGAAAGAGAAACAAAAAAAACAAAACAAAAAAACTCTAGCCGTAGAAAAATGCGAAAACAAAACCATAGCAGTAGAAACGAATGTAGGTCAGTTCAGATGGGCATCGGGATCAAGTGAAAAACGAAGAATTTGCCAAGTTCAGCTGCCAGTCAACAGGGTGGGTGGGGTCGGCGAGCGAGCAAGGAAAACAGAATTCTATAAATAGATTAGATGCAAACATTATGCACACATTGTTTACATCGTCATAAAAGATAGACATAACAATATATAACATACAATAATACAGTATAACCATATAACATATAAAATGGTGTACAATCTATAGCATAAACTAGAGCAACTGTAACATCCCTAAAACCAAACTGCTCTCTACGCATCTTAAAAAAAAAAAAACCTTCTTTGCCATCCATCAACTGAAGCTAACCTTCGAGATAGTAACTAGCTGTTCCTTCATAGCCTCATGTTTTCCACTGACGTCAAATCGAACGATTATATTGAATCAACTGCTAAGTAGCAACTAGAAAAGTCTGTTCACTACGTTCTGTGAAAAAATTTCTTCTCGCTAGAATCAATCACGGTTATTTCCTCATTCGGAATTAAAAAAAAGGATCTATCTGCGCCTTTTTTTTTGTAATTTTGCGATATTAGACTTCAAAGTTTGGATAACCATATTATTTTCACAAATTGTCAGAAACATGTCTTTACATCAAGCATGTCCAAAATCCAGCCCGGGGTTTGTGCAATTACGGCCCGCAGTCAAATTTTATATGGTCACCATCCTCTATTATAGAATGTATCACGGCCAGCCAGTATTACCAATTAGAGTGTGTCAAATATACAACATGCAATTTCATGTTTTACCAAAAGATCGCAGCAGTACTGGGTGGTCGCCCTCTGGTGGTGTGATCTTGGACTTTTCCAGTCAATTTCTAAAATCGCTGTCGTTGAACAAGACCTGGCCTATATACTGCAGTTCAGATCTCAGTATCTCTCTTCACAATAGTGCAGACAAGTTATTTGTTTTGGTCATCTAAGATGAATAAATTCTAAAATCTTAGTGATTTAAATTTCTTTTGTTTTGGTCAAAATCAATTCTAAATATATTTGGACACTTTTCATTTTCATGTTATGTTGCTCTTATGTTTTTAACTAAAAAATTGACACACAATATTACTTACCAATAATACGTAATGTTTAAGATTAACCTGGTATATACTATAGCTTACTGTAAGTCCTATTTCTTCAGACATATTTTATTTCATCTTATGTGGGCTTCAAATATAACATTGATTTTGGTAAGACCTGTTTAAATTTATTTGTCGTCCATATGAAGAAATCGAAATATACCATTTGCAATAACATTTTCATAAGATAGTTCATTTGCATTTAATTTTAATGGTTCAAAGAATGCCAAACAGAATGGTTGGCACTTTCCCTAATGCATATTCACCTTATCAAATCTGGCCCACTTTGAGAAAGGTTTAGAGACTCATGCTTTACTCTTGGCATTAAATGATAATGTTTGTATAAAAAAAGTAACTGCCTATATATGGCGTTGAAGACAGACCATGGTAAGAGCCATAACTAAAAAAAAAAGAGTACTAGTAAAAATGTTAAGTAAGAATGTGTTGCTTTGGTGTAAGCAATATTGTGCTGTGTTTGGGTCAGCAATTGTAGCTAGATAAGTATAAGATGAGACAGTCCATCACACTTTTGGCTTTTGCATTATTTAAAATAAATATTACTTTCCTCGTTGGTACCTCGACTTTACGACATTTTTATTACTTCAAATGTTATTGTACGATTATCCACAAAGATATATTTAGTTATTATAGTGGGTATTTCGTATTTGAAATAGTCGCCTCTTTTTGACTTATTAATCAGTATGTATTTCGGCTATAGGCCTGCAGATTCGAGAAATCTTTTCTTTACTAGGATTTCTCGAATGCCCAGGCAGATACGCAAAAAATAAAATAGATAGATAGACATACCGAGATAGACAGATAGATAATAAACATATCGAAATAGATAGATAGATAGATAGATAGATACGTACATACAAACATACTAAAATAGATAGATGGATAAATACATACATACATAAACATACCATGATAGATAGATAGATAGTAAACATACCGAGATAGATAGATAGATAGATAGATAGATAGATAGATAGATAGATAGATAGTAAACATACCTAGATAGATAGATAGATAGAAAGATAGTAAACATACCTAGATAGATAGATAGATAGATAGATAGATAGTAAACATACCGAGATAGATAGATAGATGATAGATAGTAAACATACCGAGATAGATAGATAGATAGATAGAAAACATACCGAGATAGATAGATAGATAGATAGAAAACATACCGAGATAGATAGATAGATAGATAGATAGATAGATAGTAAACACACCGAGATAGATAGATAGATAGATAGATAGTAAACATACCGAGATAGATGGATAGATAGATAGATAGATGATAGATAGTAAACATACCGAGATAGATGGATAGATATGATGGATGGATGGATATGATGGAGTAAACATACCGGGATGGATGGATGGATAGATAGATAGATAGATAGATAGATGGATAGATAGTAAACATACCGGGGATAGATGGATGGATGGATAGATAGATGGATGGATGGTAAACATACCGAGATGAATGGATGGATGGATAGAAAGATAGATAGATAGATGGATGGATAGATAAAGATGGATAGATAGATAGATAGATAGATGGAAAGATAAAACATACCGGGATAGATAGATAGATGGATGGATAGATGGATAGATAGATAGAAAGATAGATAGATAGATGGATAGATGGATAGTAAACATACCGAGATAGATGGATGGATGGATGGATGGATAGTAAAGATACCGGGATAGATAGATGGATGGATGGATGGATAGATAGATAGATAGATAGATAGATGCTGGGAACATACTGAGATGGATGGATGGATAGATGGATAAATGGATATAGTAAAGATAGATGGATGGATGGATGGATAGATGGATGGATAGTAAACATACCGGGATGGAGATGGATGGATGGATGGATGGATGGATGGGATAGATGGATAGATAGATGGATGGATAGATAGTAAACATACCGGGATAGATGGATAGATGGTAAACATACCGGGGATAGATAGATGGATAGATAGTAAACATACCGAGATAGATAGATGGATAGTAAACATACCGGAGATAGATGGATAGATGGATAGTAAAACATACCGAGATAGATGGATAGATAGATGGATAGTAAACATACCGGAGATAGATGGATAGATGGATAGATAGATGGATGGATAGATGGATGGATGGTAAAACATACCGGGATAGATGGATAGATAGATGGATGGATAGATAGATAGATAGATAGAAAACATACCGAGATAGATAGATAGATAGATAGATAGATAGATAGATAGATAGATAGATAGATAGATAGATAGATAGATAGATAGATAGATAACATATCGAGATAGATAGATAGATAGATGGATAGATGGATAGATAGATAGATAGATAGATAGATAGATAGATAACATATCGAGATAGATAGATAGATACGTCAAGGAAGGCACAAAAAAGTATACTTATTGTACTAAGCATATATGTAAGAGGTGAGAAAGTAAATCTTTATTCTTTCTACTAAATTTTCCACATTACAAGTCTTGACTACCATTCAAAATAGATTACAATCGAAGTTCTAATCATTAATGAGGCATTGGATCTTCTCTATTAATTCACCTTATCGCAAATATTAATGCAGCCCAAGAAATTATAAAGCAATATTAATATAAATTATAAATAAATAGATTAAAATAATATAAATAAATATTTAAATGAAAGTTTTGGGGGTTTTTTTTTTATTAACGTTTTGGCACTCTTTTTGAAATTATAAATTTTAAATCAAAATTAGTTTAACTTGCCTCACAACAACTCTTAGTCTCAGACTGAAAAAATTAACAAAAATCAGACAGTTATTCAGTTATTCATATTTTGTAAGTGTGGATTATATTCGAGGTACTTACAATTAAAAAAAAAGTGGCTTGTTTATTGTGGTGAGCGCGGATGCAGACCCCACACTTAGAAATAGCGCATCGAATCGCCCACATTTTGAACGATCGCAAATGTCAACCTAAACGAAGTGCAATGGAAGGGCTTCGCTCTGGGCAAATTTGGTGTGAATTTTAGTAAATATAAATTCCTTTTATTTTGGGGTGAATTAATATTTGGCGTGAATTAACAGAAATAATCCGTGGCGTTTAAGATAAATGAAACAGTCGATGGTAGATAGGAAAGAAAGGATATAGAAGAAAGATGATGAGTAACCCTTAAAGAGGATAAAATTGGAGTGTTTATGAAAGCACCTACACGGGAGTTTGTTCCACAAAATAGCATTTCTTTGGGTGGGGGAAACCTTGTCTCAATAAGACTTTCTTTTTACAGTTGGAACACTGGGGAAATGAGGGTGTTTCGACATTTTGGAAGTGACAGGGCATGCTCTGTTACTGCGTTTTACAAAATCATTGTATTTGCATATTACTTTCGTACGAATACAAGTATGAAGATGCGTGCGTGTTGCTAAGCATGAGTGTATATGTCTAGTGCGTTTGATTGTTGATCTTTCCTTTTGAAGAGATATATAATGCTCGTGACTTGAATCATTCCTTGGGCTGCTAACTTCAGCCCTTACCTTTTGAAGAATTGACTCAGGAATTCGCTGGGAGAATGATTTCAAGGAATGGTTAGGTATTTGCCCAATAATGGACATAGACGATTCTTCGAGGGCTCTGTGTGTTTGGGAGGGTGTAAAGAGAAAATAAGAAGGGGAGGGCGTGAATGAATTAACATTGCACCCGTGACTTTTGCGAGCATCCGTGTGATGTGAAAAATTGGGAAATAAAACGAATACGACTCGACAAGATAGGATGAAGTAAGAAGGAAGAAAGAGAGAGATTAAAATAGAGGGGAGAAGAAAGAGGGAACGGAGTATAAATGGAGGAGAGAAGAGAGAGGAAAGAGATTCAGATGGAGAAGAAAGAGAGAAGGGGTAAGAATGGAAAAAAGAGAGGGGGATGAAAATGAAAGAAAGAAAGAGGAGAATCAGAATGAGGAGAAAAGAAAGAGAAGGGATAAAAATGGAGAAGTGAAGAAAGAGAGGGGGATGAAAATGAAGGAAAGGAAGAGGAGAATCAGATTGAGGAGAAAAGAAAGAGAGAAGGAGTAAAAATGGAGAAGTGAAGAAAGAGAGGGGGATGAAAATGAAGGAAAGAAAGAGGAGAATCAGATTGGGGAGAAAAGAAAGAGAGAAGGGATAAAAATGGAGAAGAGAAGAAAGAGAGGGGGATGAAAATGAAGGAAAGAAAGAGGAGAATCAGATTGAGGAGAAAAGAAAGAGAGACGGGATTCAGATGGAGGAGAGAAGAGAGAGAGAGGGGGATCAAAACTGAAAAGAAAGCGAGATGAGATTAAAATCGGAACAGAAGAGAGAGAGAGAGAGAGAGAGTATGAAAAGAGAGAGGAGGATTGAAGAAGGGGAGATGAGAAATGAAATGAAAAAGAAAAGAGGTGGCGGAAAAAGAGGAGAGAAGTGAGAGGGGCGATGAAAGAGGATGAAAGAAAGAAGATTAAAATAAAGGACAGAGGGGTAATGGAAATAGAGGCGAGGAGAGAGAGAGAGAGGGGGGGAGGTGGTAATGAAAATAGATGAACAAAAAGAAGAGAAGGAGAGGAAAACATGATGAGAATAAATGGGAAAAAGAGAGAAAAAGAAATACGCGGAAAGAAAGAAGAGGAGATAGAGATGTGGGGAGATCGAGATTTGCGAAGCGCGGGTGAGTGAGAATAGGTTGAATGTAGGGAGAGAGAGAGAGAGAGAGAAAGAGAGAGAGAGAGAGAGAGAGGTAATAAGAAAAACGAAACAAGACGATTGAGAAACTATGAGAGACAAGAAAACCAGAAAAAAAAAGCGATGAAGAATGAAAATTGATTTGAAGACAAGCGAAGAAAATTAATTAAAGATTCATTTTCTTTTGAGTTATTCGATAAAGAACATGTTCCGATAAATAATTGCATTTACATATGGATATGATCGCGTGATTGATATCATAACCGCTCGCAGAAGGTTTCCCGGAGCGTTCACAGCATCTCCCGCAACAGAGTCTTGAGAACTGAAAACACAGAAGCGTCTGGAAGAAAGATATAGCCACCCCTACCCCAACTACGCATAAAGCTACGACTGTTTATATAAAAGAAATCGTAACAGAGCAATAACTCAGTGGATAAAAAAAATAGGGACAAAAAATACTAGTAAAAATAGGTAAAGAATAAATCAGAGAACGAAATCAAGGAAGAAAGGAGAAAGAAAAATATTTAAAAAAAAAAAAAGAGAAATGAAACAAAAGACGAAGTTGAAATATTAAATTATAATAAACGAAAGTAATAATAATAAAAATTTACAAAAAGAAAACGTTCTAAAATAAAAATAGCTTTTAACCAATAGAAGTATTTTTTATAATCATTTTAGCTAAGCAAGACAATAAAGCCACTAAGACACAAGGAGTTACTAAGTGTGAAAGAAAAAGAAAGAGAAAAAACATTATCAAAGAGCGAGAACAATAAAAGAAGAGGAATTGAGAAAACATTAGATAATGATTAATATCGCATTTACATTCTACGCTACAGAACAATAATAAACATTACCAAATAACAGAAACCACATCACTTGAAGACTTACAATCGTAATGGCAATATTAGTTGTTTCACACTATTTACAGTATTCGGACTATTTTTTCATCTTAGTTGCATTATTTATCACAACGTTTCGGCCGTTGTACGCTTCGGCCTTCTTCAGGTGGTTGGAATGTCGAACTGAACCCTTTATTTCGCTTGCTGGGGTAGACTGTTCTAGTTCCATATGAGAGTCTACCTCAGCGAGCGAAATAAAGGGTTCAGTTCGACATTCCAACCATCTGAAGAATATATATATATATATATATATATATATATATATATATATTTCTAAAGAAGTAATGTATTTTGTTTTACTAATCCATCAGATTTTATCACTTTAAACGTTATTTTAGTGGATATTCATATTTGAGCAGATGTCCCGTTTATGCGCTCTTCAGCAAGATTCGAGTGGCGACAGTTTGTTTCATGCTAAAACGCATAGTTAGAAAACACCACGGTAACACAACAGCTAAAATAATCGCATTCGGATCCATAATTATTTCCACTCAACAGCCTCTCCACCCAATAAACGTTAGGATAATACAATAGACCTTGCTAGCGATAATGCACTATTGACCAGCTTATACACATAGTCGAGCCATCACATGGCCTGAAGATTGCGCTCACGCAAAAAAAAAGACTATCACCACTCGGTGTTGAACTCAGAGCCCACTTTATATATATATATATATATATATATATATATATATATATATATATATATATATATATAGATAGATAGATAGATAGATAGATAGATATAGAAAATATTAGTGGTAAATATACACATACATATGCAATCATATATCTAAAATATATAAATATATATGCATACATACATACACATACATATATATTTGCATAAAAAATAAATTCAAGAGAATCCAGGTAGAACTTAATGTCCGGAACAGAGCTTCTTTTTTTTTTGAATTTGTAGGTCTGATGAATTGGATCGTATTTACGATTCCAATGGAGTAAATTATGACCATGGAATATTAGTGTTTAAGCCTTTTTTATTATACATATATATATATATATATATATATATATATATATATATATATATATATATATATATTTGTGTGTGTGTGTGTGTGTGTCTCGCTGTAGAGTACAACTAAGCAAGAACATCTTACTGGCAATACCGACAAATATTAGTTTTAATTACAATAGTTTCGCTAATACTATTTTATAGTTTAAGCAAATCCCTCAAAAACAGTGCGTAACCTATCAGAGGAAATAAGAGTCTTTGCCCCCGCAACGTCGGGTATCATGCATAGTACGTATAAGTAAAGTCGATTCATAAAATAACGTTATTAGGAGCAGTAACTTCGTGACTTAATTAAAGACTATAGAGATCTGTTTAAGATAGAGTGTTAAGATAACGTTCATTATGAGATCTCGGAAAGTTTAATAAAAGATTATATCCACCCAGACACCGTAAAGTACCAGCCGATATCCATAATACTGTAATATTAAATGTAAGGCGGTGTTCAAATGTCGTAAAATACGGTCGTTTTCGGGTCGTTATCTACAAAGTCAGGCTATTTACTGAGATATTGGCTTGATAGAGTACATAAGGAAAGTGTTGAAACATTCTCGTCCGACTTTTCCAAAAGATACTTTCATAATTCATTTCGGTTCTTTTAATTGAAGAATTATCGTTACTAGTTTTAAACCAGGAACATTTCACGGTTTTCCTATTTGAAATTTCTGACCAATCTTACTTCTTCCGTTAACGATTGAATAAGATCATGGCGTGTTCTAAGACAATAAAGTACCCGTAGAAATTTCCCTGTCATATAAATAAATATTGTTAAATATTTGAAGTTAACAACTTTAATAAAATATTGCAATAACAATCATAAATATGAATGCTGGTCGTTATTTTAAGAAGTGGGTACAAATGAAAAATTTGAAATTGAAAACTTTTCCATTTTACTGAGAGATGTTAAACACATGAGAGTCTTATAGTCTCTTCTATCCCCCTTCTTTCTTTCTTTCGTTTTCTCAATGAAACCAAGTAGCGTCTCTGATATGTTTTTTTCCTGTCTTTCCACGCGATCAAGACGGAATAGTCCATGAGGTACTGGCAGGACATAACGGTCGTGCTAACTCAATAACTAAGGGAGAGACAAACAGAATTATAATAAGATGGTATGGAGAAATTTAACTTTTAATTCTGTCCCTTTAGGACATAGACGAACACGGACCTCCATAGCTTCCTTTTTCTTAATGTCTGTGACAAGCATGTGTTGGGAATGGTTTGTGAAGTTAAACTTTTAAATGAAGGAAAACTTGATAGTAGAAGTGGGGGTCAAAACGGAATAGTCCATGAGGTACTGACAGGACGTAACGGTAGTGCTAACACAATAACTAAGGTGGATACAAACAGAATTATAATAAGATGGTATTGAGAAATTCAACTTTTAATTCGATGTCTCTTTAGGACGTAGACGAACACTGTTCTCCATAGCTTTCTTTTTTTCTTAAAGACTGTGACAAGCATGTGTCGGGAATGGTTTGTGAAGTTAAATTTGAAAGTAAAAGTTGAAGAAATGTTTGGAGGGGGAGAAACAACTGATAAATCTTAATTCTTAACTCTTCAGTTAAGATTGAATAAGCTCATTATGTATTTTATGACAATAACATATCCCATATCGCATCGTTAAATATTTACTTGACATCTTTAATAAAATATCGCAATAACAATCATTAATATGAATTCTGAGGGCAATGGTTAGCAAGCTCGTCTCGCTAGAAAAATTAAGACTGATTAGTGAATTCGATCCTCACTTGGTGCCCCATACTTTCGGCATTGCGCCACATCTAAGCTAGTCGATCATGGCTCTCCACCTCCTCCCTCTATCCCTTGCAGCTCTCAACAAGTTCCTTCCCTCTGCCACCTCCCCCGGACCACGTTCTGTCATCCACTTGCTTAAGCCCGTCAGGTATGTCATGCGTTGTTTATCCCTTGTCTCTCTTTCCCTCTATTCGACCTGAGAGTATCGGATTCTCCAGGCCCTCCTTCCTCATTATGTGTCCCAGGAACTTCAGCTGACTCTTCCTGATGTTAAGTATAAGCCTCCTCCTTGTTTGCAATCTAAGATCTCATCGTTGCTCACACGCTTGGTCCATGATATCCTTAGCATCCTTCTGTAGAACCACATCTCCGTTGCCTCGAGTCTCTTCTTCATCTTTGAGGAAATCGTCTAATATTCGCTGCCGTACAGATATCACGTAACAGTTCTGTATTCTTTTCTTTGGTTACAAAGAAATCCTTAGAGCACAAAAACAAACAAACCAGAAATAGTTTCTGTCGTGCATGTTTGGATGTATGCGAATCTCTATCTATAAAAGGCAGGATGTGTGTGTGTGTGTGTGTGTGTGTGTGTGTGTGTGTGTGTGTGTGTGTGTGTGTGACGAATGCACGGCCGCAATTTTCGACGGATTTGCCCCAAAATTTACATGCACATGATCCAAGTTAGCGGGAAGGCCAAGACCGACGTTGCATTTCTCAACTCCCATCGATAGTGGAAATAATCGATTTTTCATGCTTCTACGGCAGTTTTCATGTAGTTTGCGGCCATTTTCTACTGGCCAGAGTGAGAGCCCATAGCTGGCTGTCACGAATAGGCATGAAGATTCTATTGGCCAGCATGAGAGCCAACAGCTGACTTACACGAATGTTAACTAGCATGCTAGCATGCAAAAAAAATCGATAGCTGCATTCATCACAAGTGGGAAAAATTTAAATCTGCATGGCGCTTTACTCAATTGGCTCATTCCTTGCTTAAACTCAATGTTGATTCTGATTCCGCAGAACTGGGTTGGGTGTGAAAAAATTATTTGTTGTTAACATTCTTTTTCATTCGGTTTTTTCCAGTTACGAGTTTTTTTTAAAGCTGATCGTTTTGTGTTCATTTTGTTTAGTTCTTTTTTCGTAACAGATTTAATGTTTAGTATAGAGCTTCGAAAAAATTTGCAGTGTGAGATAGGTAAGAAGTAAGGCATGTAGCAACATCAACACGGCAAAGGGCACTCCTTTAAAGGCAAGGAAGGGCAAAAATATTTTAAGTCAAGTGATAGCGATTGCTGTATGAGACGTACGATTTTTGAATCAAGCACGGGCAACGCTGGGCCATGCTGCTAGTCACGGCTAAAAAAGAAAGCCGATGGATCCGTTTATTTGGTAAGAATAGGGCTGATGTCTGGCTAGAAAATCAGCGTTGGAAATCTAGAT
The DNA here is from genome assembly GCA_903632075.3 of Acanthosepion pharaonis. Lineage (NCBI taxonomy): Eukaryota > Metazoa > Mollusca > Cephalopoda > Sepiida > Sepiidae > Acanthosepion > Acanthosepion pharaonis. The sequence continues at coordinate 1,166,415 of CAHIKZ030000026.1, forward strand.
TTTTGACCTGGGCTTGAACATCAACCTTTTGGCACCAGTAAGAGATGTACAACAGACTTATCCATAAAGCAGGCCATAAAATATTGCTTAACTCAGCGCACAGTTGACATGAAAGCTGATTCCTCGTATAGCAAAAGGAAAGAAAAGCTGTTTATCTTTTCTGAAGTCGATAAAGAGAAAGTAACACTAGCAATAATAATGAAGTAAATAAAAAGAAAGAAAAAAAACGCTGTAATATGAATTGTTTTCAGTGCCCCCTCAATAACAAGGCAATAAGGCCAGTGCGCTAATTTTACTGAGAGCACATTCCTTAACTAAAAGTGTGTCGTTTGTTGACGAATATTAGGATGATGTAATACAGGCCAACAAAACAAGAAAACAACTCTAGACAAAAAAAAAGTCCATAAACAATGTTTGTCTTAGATTTTTTTTTCTTTTTTGTTTTGTTTTTTAGTTTTAATTCATGGCTTTTTGCCCTATTGTCAGAACAAACGCCATTGGCCGTCGAGAGTCTAGTGTTATTCGGTCTGTTGTTGTGTGCGAGACTCCAAACAAGTGTAGTCGAAGACGAAATACTGCCATGATTCTAGGTTTTATTCGAAGTATTATTCTTAGCTTCGTCGTCCCCCCCACTTATATACTGACTGGTGAATTCTCCGATCTCTCACGGCTGTATTTTTTCTACCGACATTAGCTAGAATGCTGAGAATATAAACTCAAACGAAACCTTAAAAAAAAAAAATAAAAAGAGCAGAAAAAACAACAACAGAAAAACCAAAAAAAACAGACAATCAGGATATTAAATTATATGAAAGATTGCCTCTGAATTTTACTAGTGGGGGATGAAAATGGCTCGAATGACGAAACATATTTTTTTTCTTCTGGAATGATGTTCGGGTTAAACTGAAAACAGCAACACTCGTATTTTGTTTATTTCTCTCTCACTCTCTCATATGTTTTAGTGGATACCCGTATTTGAAATGGACGTTTTTTTTTCTTTTGAACAGTGTCCATAATATCTAACGCCCTGCGCACTCGAGAAATTTTACTAAACTCAGGAAGAGTGCGAGCCTGTGATTCCGCAGCCTTTGTAGAAGAAACCAACATTTGATCCGACATGCCATACACCGTTCGGAAACACAGAGCGAATGGCCAAACGAGATTCTGTTTCCCCTTTAAAGGAAAGCCTATTTCATCGTTCAGAATATTTTTCTCGAAAGTCTATATCTGGTTAGCTTCGTATCCGAAGAATAAACGAAGCAATTCCTAGTAATAAAAAATGTCCGACTAAAATTAAATCCAACGATTTTCTCTTTCTCCCATATAAAGAGAGAGAGAGAGATGTGCGTGTTGTCTTTGTTCAAAATAGCCGAGAATTAAAGTCGTAGTAGAGAGGGAGTATCGAAGGAACAGAAGACTATGTAGGGGAAACAAAGTAGAAGCACAATATATATATATATATATATATATATATATATATGAAAAGTGTATATAAATATAAATGAATATATATATATATGTATAATTATTTATATATTATATGCGCGGTACTTATTTGAAAGCGCTCAATATCAGAGATAGAGCTAACATATTTGGTTGGATAGATGTGAGTTTGTGACCCTGGGTTTCACGCTTTAGCGATCGTCAGATAGTTGTCTATCCAACCAAATATATATATATATATATATATATATATAAGGAAGAGGTTATAGAGGTTCCAACGAGAGAAAAGTGTGTATATTAAAAAGAAGAGAAGAGAGGTGCCGCAAAGGTTTTTGGTTGTAATGTGGATTTTTTTTTTAAATATTATGCTTTATTTTCCATAATTTTACTACACGTGTTTCTGGTCTCGTGACCGTCTTCAGGTAAAAGGCGGAGATTTCCACATATTATCAAAAATAATTAATTTTTTCCTTATGTTTTTCAATGTTAAATATTCTCGATATGAGACATTCTCTGTTTTTGTGTTAGTAATCCGAATGTCTTTCTTGAATTGGCAGTGAAGATAATATTATTGTTATATATATATATATATATATATATATATATATATATATATCCAAGTGGATCGAATCCAGGTAGAGCTCAATGTCCAGGACAGGGCAAGAATATGATATAAAAGGCTCAAACTCTAACATTCGATGGTTATAATTTATTATATTGGAATCGTAATCACGATCCAATTCATCAGACCTACAAATTCAAAAAGCTTTTGTAATTTGTAGGTCTGATGAATTGGATCGTGATTACGATTCCAATGTAATAAATTATAACCATGGAATATAAGTGTTTAAGTTTATATATATATATATATATATATATATATATATATATTAGTTAATAATACTTCGGTATAATCCAAGCGAGTTCTATTAACACAATATAGAATTTGAAATATTAAATGTTAAAACTGACTCACAAAGAGCGCTCAATGTTTATTTTCATTAAACAGATCAAAATCTTTCCTACAACTGGAATTAACATACTATTAGTTAATGAGCATTTTCACCTGCAAATTTAAACCTGAAGATCAAAGCAGGTCAACAATGAAACAGATTGTTGCCGCTTGGTATTGACCTGAATGTCCACTTTTAAAATCCACAGGGCTAGAATAATAGCCTTTACCTTGATCAAGTTGTATTCAATTATACAATTCAATATAATATTTGTCGTTTTAATAGTTCTTGCTTCCTAGCAAGAATTTTGATTTCTGGGTTGAGTGAGAATAAAAAATAGCTATATGATTCAGTTCTAACATTTTCACTTAGTCTCTGGTCATTATCAAGAGCAGAAATTTTGGAAACTTCTGTTAAATTTCATGCCTTTTCTGGAACCGTATGTTCTTGATATCAACCAGCAGCACCTCCAGTGAACACACAAACGTAGTAGAGCCCATTTTGTGCCTTTGTGTTCACACTACCAGCGTCCTCTCTTTCTGTCCCTTTCGGTTAAGAGAAAAATCAACAAATAAACCAAAGATATTATAAGATGACGAGGCAGATGTATTAAAGGTGCTGTATACTAAAGAAACATGTTTTTTTTCTTCGTTTGTCTGATGTTTATATTTTATACAGACTTTTTTAAAAATCTTGAGCAAGGTCTTGATCCTCTGAATATTTAAAGTCTGTTTTATTATAAAGGAAGAAATTTAACGCAAATTGCATTTTCTTTCTCATCCTCTGTGTTGAGATCGCTATAATTGATTCTTAAATTTCCCACACCTAGTCCGGGTTTGGGAGGGATGTGTGTGTGGGAGTGGGTGATTTCGACATTGTATAATGATTAGCAGGTTTGTCTCGCTAGATCAATTACGACTAAATAGTAAATTTGATCCTCACTGGAGATCCCATATATTCGTCCGCTTGGGAAAATCACCTTAATTCTTGTTCTGGGTATAATGATAAATTACATCCCTCAGCAAGGCCTCTGATCGAGAGGCTGGTGGTTTTAAGTGACGTCGAACAACCTCTGAATTTTTGTTTTTCCCCCGATTCAACCTGACGCGGTGTGGTAGTACCTGTTAGGGCCCCAGCTATAGGCAAAATAGTGACCCCCCCCAACCCAAACAAAAATCAAAACACTAGGAAGGTATAAAAAATACATTTTTATAGTAAAAGTACCAATAATATAATAAAGTAAAAGTACCAGCAATACATTTTTATTAAAAAAATTATTTACAATACATTTACAAACTGTATATCTAAAAAAAAATAATTTTATACTTTCAGAGTAAACGTATGGCCAAAATATCTATAGTTGAAGGCATAAAAATATTTAAATTTCGGCATTAAATAACTCCTAGAGATATCGATATACTTGGGCACTTCGGCGTGGTGTAATGATTTGCAAGCTTGTCTTGCTAGGACAATTACGACTGAGTAGTGAGTTCGATCCTCACTGGGTGCTCCATACTTCCGGCTTTGTGCCACATCTAAGCAGCGCTTAGAAAATCAAGAGAGATACGTTTGAGATACAGTCTCGACGTCTGTTGAGCTCTCTGCTTTGGCAGAGAGGAACCCGGACGAAGCTTTGCCGAAGGGAAAGGTTTCGTCCGGGGAGGTAGACAGGCCCTGAACCCGTCTAGGCGGGTTCAAAGGGTATATTTTTGGCCGAGCCTATGGGCTCGGAGAAACCCACTTTAAACTGGACCTTGTGTCACAAAGATTCCTCGTGGGTGGGATATTAAATACCGAGATATTGATATACAGTCTAACCCGGATATAAGAGAGTTGTCGGGACCGGAGAAGAAGTCTCTTATATCCGGGTTTCTCTTATATCCGGGTTTGGTCTATTTTATATACATTAACACAGGCTCTAATTTGGGACCAGAGAAAATCTCTCTTATATCCGGGTTACACTGTATTACTAAACGAAATCAACCAAAACACATCTTTTCAATTCCTTCACTATTCTGAATTGTTTTCAAATAACTTTTCCCTGGGGCGTTAAGATATTTAGCCCCCCCCCCCACGAGGGTGTCATGCGGCACAAGGCCTTTTTAATGTGAGTATTCCCGAGCCATCAGGCTCGGCCAAAAAATAGCCCATCTGAACCCGTATAAACGGGTTCAGGGCCGGTTTTATCTCCCCGAAGGAGACTTCGCCCTTCGGCGTAGCCTCCTTCGGGTTCCTCCCGCCCGTAGGAAGAGAGTTGAACCGATCAGTCGCTCAGAAAGTATCTGGACGGCGTTAATGACGCGGAGAATAAAATTTACAAGTCAAGTTCAAACTGAGGCTGAGACAGTTTGCTCATCCGTGCTAATGCCCTCACTGTAGGCAAAAAAACATTTAGCTCTACTCCAGATGGAGGCGCTTAGATTTGTAAAGGCATTACATACAGTGCAATCCATAGTAGCCAAAGATCGTTTGTTTCTGTTGATAATATGTAACAGACACAGAGAAAGCAAAACGGGGATTATCCGAGACAACAATCCGAGTGTCTAATGCGTCATGGAAATCGTCTATGCCGGCAACAACTTTCTTTTCCTGTTTATGCTTATGATTTACGCATATGACTGAAATTCTTCCTCTGGATAAAATCCTTACTCTTAATTGGATTTGAAATTCCTCCCAGGGGAGCCAACTGCCAGCCGTTTGAAAATCAATACACGAAGCTAATAATGGAATAACCTGTTTTTCTTTCTTTCTTTCTTTAAAAAAAAAAAAAAAAAAAAAAGAAAAATATTATTCTTACGTTTTACCGAAAATGTCCTTCTCAGACATGGACGAATAAATACGTCGAAAAAAAAAAAAAAAAAAAAATAACGTTCAAAACCCAGCTCCAGATGTTTATACGTCGATCATGATTCTTTTTAAGACCTTGTGAGCTTTGAACAAGTTCAATTGTCAACTCATACGTCCGGTAGAGGTGTTAGCTACCGCTAGGGTACTTCAAGGTACCTCAGTTTCTTAGTTACTATATTAAAATCAAATTAAAAATTCGTCTGAAAATGAAACGTTTTCCCCAAAAATAACTAGCAGAGAAGGGATTGAATCTCAAGGTAGACTGTACATGCAATATTGGTTGGATTATTATGCCTTCGCTAGGGCACCTAAGGTCGGTTTAATAATTAGCAAGCTTGTCTCGCTAGAACAATTACGACTAAGTAAAGAGTTCTATCCTTACTGGATGCCCCATAATTTCGGCCTTGTGCCCCATGTAAGCTACGATTAGAAAACCACTATTATGCCTCCGCTATATAAATGGTCGAAGAGAAATAACTGTGTAGATACACGATAAAAATCCGGCTCCAGCTGGTTTAGCTAATCATTACTTCTATATGCTGTGTCCCTTCAGGACGTTGGCGATCGTATCTCTCCACAACGTCCTGTCATTTGTAGACCTTACTAATTTTTTTTAATTTTTCCTTTATCTCCTAATCCTTGTTCTGCCAACAAGATCTCTAGATAGGTTATACGCTGCTTTCCTCTGCCCAGCTTGCCTTCAGAATGTCCCGTGAATGTCAAATTTTCCTAGCCTTCTTTCTTCATTATGTACCCCCGCGTTAATCTTTCTATATTGTACCTTGTCTATTCAAGACGTCGGCGATCATGGCTCTCCACAATTTCCTGTCTTTTGCAGCTCTTAGTGAATGTTGTCTTTTTGCTATCTCTCCTAATCTTGGCATCAATTTACACAAGATCGTTAGCTAGGATATACGCTGTTTTCCTCTGTCTCTCTCGCCTTCTATATGTCCTGCGCGTGTCAAACTTTCCAAGCCTTCTTTTTTCATTATATGACCTTACGGTAATCTTTCTATAATGTACCTTGTCTATTCAGGACGTCGGCGATCATGGCTCTCCACAATTTCTTCTTCTTTACAGCTCTTAGTGATTTTTTTTTCTTTTTTCTATCTACCCTAATCCTGGCATCAATTTACACAAGCTCGTTACCTAGGATATACGCTGCTTTCCTCTGTCTCTCTTGCCTTCAATATGTCCTGTGAGTGTCAAACTTTCCAAGCCTTCTTTTTTTCATTATATGATCTTACGGTAATCTTCCTATAATGTACCTTGTCTATTCAGGATGTAGGCAATCATAGCTCTCCATAACTTCCTGTACTTTGTAGTTCTTAGTAAATTTTCTCTTTTCACTATCTCTCCTAATCCCAAACATTTACCCAAGCCCGTAAATAGGTTACGCGCTGCGTTCTTCTGCGACTCTTGGCTTCAGTATGTCCTGTGAGTGTCAAATTTTCCAAGCTCCCTTTCCTCATTATGTGTTCTAACTGGCTCTCTCCAATTTCCGTACCTTTGTAGCTCTCAGTAAATCTTCCGCTTTTCGCCTCTCCCCTAATCCCTGTTGACAACCATTTACATAAGGTCGTTAGGTAGATTATGTGCTGTTTTCCTATGTTCCTTGTCCTGTAAGTGTTAAAAGTGCAGGCTTTTTTAAAGAATTTGTAAATGCGAATGAAAGACTCGAATTCTAACTGAGAATTCTTTTTAAGGCCTTTAGAAAAGGCATTGTTCCATTTTCCTTGCATTTTCCATCTTGTTAAAGATATCTTGATAAAAAAAAAGAAAATTTTGGCATTGGCATACTTCGAGGGTTTATGCATGAGATTTGGGGTTAGTGAATGCTTCGATAAAACCCTTCACTATAAATAACTAACGTAACCAGATACTAGCAACAAAAGCAAAAATAAGCTGTTACTCTCATTGTCGACCTTGACAGAAATCAATCAATAAAGCAGTTTATAAGCGAATTCGATTTATATTGCATACAGCAATGAAAGCGTTAAAAAAAACTGCATATAACATCGTATTTCTTTCCATTAAACTGGTGAAAAAAAGGAAGCCATATTGCGAGATAGATCGACAGAAGCAGCGACTGTTGAATAGGATTGAAAATGGCGACCTGTTTGCTAGATTTGCAAGATTATCTAAGTCATTGCTTAAAAAAAATTGATTTGAAAATTTCAATGTGCTTCATTTTTTCTTTTGCTTTTTTTTTTTTTATTTAAACTTCTTTTCTTTCTTCCCTGAATTCATTCTAATCAAATATGCCGCAGCTGTCGCATGAACGTTTAGGAAAAGGCCGTTCAATTAAAGCAGTTATCGTTGACAATTTACGACGAACACCCACACATAGCAAGAATAACCAACTGTTGCCTCGCGTCTCGTTTTGGTCGGGGGAAAAATAAAAATGGTACAAGCCTTTCCTTTCAAACCCCCTTCCCCAACACTTGTCGGTACCATTTTCAATATTAATGACAAAACGGTTAAAATAAGAATTCGCTCCTAGGAAACCAGCAGGGTGACCGCGAGGGTTGCATATATTCTACAGATGACACCACCACCTTGCCCATTGTTAGAGTCCAGTTAAAAAAAAAATACAAAAACAGTAAAAAAAACAAAAACAGTATTTCATGGTTTGATTTTTAAGATGAATCAAGTCTCCATATAATACGACTAGTTGCTTGATAGAAAAAATATTATTTAAAGTAGTGTTCAGCCAATAGAGAACATATATATATATATATATATATATATATATATATAAATCGATTCTCCCGTCGGGTTTGACGTATGAGGGTCAAGCAGATCAGTTTCCAGGAAACTGACAGCCCGACACCGGCACATGAAATTCGATTATAGTGGTGAAGGTTTCGTGCAGGACCATCCACACTTTTTGAAGGGCCGAATACAGAGACCTGGTGCACTACGTGCCACAAGGTCCACAAACAACCCCCCTCAGGTTTTGAATTCAGAGTTGTCCTTCTCCTAGACCAGTTTCCATCCAAGGCTAAAGAACCCAGTCTGTCCTGCTATTTAACCCATAGCTGGAGGGAGAAGAAGAGGATCCACACCTTTCCCAAGGGTATTAGCACGTAAGTGAATGTAATGGATTCAACCTGCCTCTTATCTATCTATCTATATATATATATATATAGAGAGAGAGAGAGATAGATAATATATATTATTTTTTAATTTTAATTAATTATTTTTAATTAACTTTTTAATTTTTTTATTTTCTAATTCTTTTAATTTTTTAATTTTCTTATTGTTCAAAATATAATATATATATATATATATATATAATTAATAATCAGACAAATCCTTTTACCTCATATAGGGAATAGCCTATTTCGGCAGACAACGAAAATGGTCGTCTTTTCAACCCCGGTGTTGCAAATGAAATGAAGTTCATGTCTGTAAGGTTAGAAGAATAGGGATGTAGCAGTTAACTGTGACGAACTGAGATTGATAGCTAAAGACTAAAGAGTCAACTTAAGTCCCTCATACTTAACTGCTACATTCCACCTCGTCTAACTTTTCATTCCATACCAGGCCTGAAAAGGCAGACGACCACTTTCGTCGTCTGCCGAAATGACCTTTAAGGATTTGTTTCATTAATTATATTGCTCTGTATAAATGAAATAAAAAACGAGCATTTTTTTCTGTGGATCAGTTCTAATATTTTCATATTATTAGGACCCACTTGGATTATATACCAACGCATTTTTTACCTTACTATATATATATATATATATATATATATATATATATATTCTAAGGTAATGGAGTTTATTTTTCAATCTGACAAATTTCTATCACTTTAAATGTTATTTTTACAGATACTCATATTTTTGCACAATTTAAACAACAGTATATAGATGGCACCTCTCTCCCTCTCTCTCTCTCTCTATATATATATATATATATATATATATATATATATATATATATATATATATATATATGTGTGTGTATATATATATATAGTTTATGCAAAATTAGGTAATCCGTATGGGTAGACCCGAGGAGGATGATATCCAGAGAGCTCAATGTAAAATTCAGAGCAGATATGTTTGAATAAAAGACAGACCACGTTAAGATTCCATGTAATAAGCTATTTCACCATAACCCCTTTAACAGGGTTCTGGATCATCAGACTTTACTTCCAAAAGCTAAAATGAAAAGAAATTCACACGTTTTTGACGGACCTCATCAAGTATACGTAAAATTAACGAAGTGAGGAAGTGAGGTGGGAGAGAGGATATGAGTGTGTCATATATATATATATATATATATTATTATTATTATTACTATCCAGGTTATGTGCTCAAACGAACGCGTACAGCGTACACACGCACGCAGATGTTACATTTTAAAGAATCCTGACTCTATATTTGTTATCTAATCCTCTTACAAAATGAATTTTAAAATCTATTATCATAAAATAAGCATTTTTTGATTTGATTATAAAGACGCAGTTTTTTCTTGCATTTCATTTGTACTTTCTGGAATGAGAGACCTTTATACTTTCCTCATCATATATAGAATTCTTAGAAGCTAATTTAAAAAAAAAAATGAAAATTGTAAATGAAATTTTATGGCTTATTTGGAAAATGAATGTAATATTCGCATAGATCAAGGCCGAGAAGACAAATTTATTCTTCCAGGAAAAATTAGACAATGCACTCAACCCGTCTTGAAACACAAACCGAGGAACTATGAACATTCGCGTATCGTCGGGGCGCCTGGAAACTCCAAAGGCGTAACGAAAGCGAGTAGGAGGCCACCGGACCGGGAGAAGCGTTAGGTGGGGAGTCCTCTTCCTTCCGCTTCCTAGCCGTGCCCGATTCCACCATTTCTTACCGTCCTTGCCCTGTTGTTGTTTTTTTTTTTTTTTTTTATTCAGTTCGTCTCGAATCTATCCCTATTTTTCCGTAGCCAAGCGATGGCGACACAGCGGATTGCAATCTGTTCGATGGGTTGAACTAGTCCCGATTTAGTCACTATAATGCCCTGGATAGGATACTCTACAAATGGTGGCTCTAGAAATCTTTACAGCGGACAACTGAACTAGTTTTCCGCTCTTGCTGTTGTTAGCCCAGCGTTTCTTTTGATCCGCGGGTAACAACCTCAAATACGGGAAGAGGTTCAATTGCCGATCAAAACTAAGAATGTTAATGACTCTTCTCAAAATTATAGACGACAATGTAATTATATACCACAGCCAGTGTTCTAATTTGCCATGATCGTTCCATTTACTACTCAGCTAGATCTTTTGTTTTGTTTTTTTCACTCTGACAACAAAGACTAAAAAACTACTAAACCTACCTCTCTTAACTGGCATGAGAACTGCCCCCGAAAAATTGCACGCGGACATTTGCCCCTGGACAATTGCCACCTGAGCCATTGCACCCCCCCCCCACCGGATAATTGTCAAGTGGACAATTCCTCCCGGGCAGTTGCCACCTAGACAATCCTCCCCCGACTGCTCCGGAGAATTGCTCACCGCGGACAATTGCCCCCATTAAAGAAAATTACAAGTAACCACATCTTTGGGGGGGGTGTGTGAAATAAATACTAAAAAAATACTTAGGGTTTTCTGTCTATATCTCTGAGATGAGGTATTAAGATTACTTACATTATTCGGACAGTTATCCTCATCTTCATTGCCATATTCCCAACGTTTCGACCGTTGTACTCTACGGCCTTCTCAAGGTGATTGGATCTCTGAGATGAGGTATTATGATTACTTACATTATTTACATTATTCGGACTGTTATCCTCATCTTCATCTTCATTGCCATATTCACAATGTTTCGGCCATTGAACGCTCCGGCCTTCTTAAGGTGATTGGAAATCCGAACCCTTTATTTCGTCCACCGGGGTAGATTGTTCTAGTTCCACGTGCCATGCTTCTTCCGGATGTCTCAGTTATTTCCCTTTAACTCCTCCCTCCAAGTTTTTGGTTCACCACTGTTGTAGCCTGGTATTGAACTCACAACTCTCTGTGTCTTGTTACTGGATCTAACCAACGCCTTTATCCACTGGGCCATGTGTCCTTGAGGATATCTCTACCTACTGTCTACCTGATTATTCTTTCCCCTTCCCGATCATCACTGATGTTTGTTCCTAATTCTTCCATAACGCCTTGTGTCTTAGTGGCTTTACTGCCTTGCATGGTGTGATACCGATTTAAAAAAGAAAAAGAAAAGATAGAACACTATTTGCCACTTCTATCTGCTCCACATACATGTAAGCATCATATATAAACTTCACCCATGACGGGGTGGTATAAAAATCTATAGATGCACTTGGATCAGTTCAAACAATGAATTCAGGCTGGGCGTTGGCATGTTCCTACTCCCCAAACTTGTCAGTTTGGCCGGTCAGGTCAGAAAAATCCCATAAACTTCAAGATGGCTTTTAGAAATTTATCTTTGTTACTGAAGTAAAAGCAAAACTTTTAAAAATGTGCCCTTTCCATTGTTAGGATGCAGTTGTCTTATGAGGGCAATTGTCCGGTGGTGGCAGTTGTTCTATAAGGGTAATTGTCCAGGGGGAATTAGGGGCAGTTGTCCTATAACCATCTTAGCTGTATACTTACACACGTAAAGACATGCCCACACAAACATATGCCTCCGTGCACTTCCGCTTAAAATTATATCAACAGCATTAAATCTTACGTTCTGTTCAGCAAATAAATGTACGCCTACCTATTAATCAATCAGTATAGCAAGTTAGCAATCAATCAATCAATCAATGTGTGTAGGCATTTGTAGTAAGATCATGAATGAAAAAAGATATTTTTAAAAAATGCAACTTGTTTCAGTAAAACCAATATGGTGTCGAGCAATCGGAGAAAAAAATATATATACCGAGTCAATATCGTTAAATGCGATCTTCTACCAATCGTAGGGTTTGTGTAGCTTAAGTAGGAGAGCAGCTGTCACGGAAAGACAGAATTCTCGAGGTGGAGCTAACTCTTGCATTACAATCTGCGCTGGTTGTCGACAGCCATATTCTGACTAAATATGATGAAAATTAAAAAAAGAAACACTCGTCAAAGAACGAATAAAGATTGTGTTGGTATTTATATTACCGCCAAATAACTTTAAATTATTTAACTGGCGATCCATTAATTAAAATTGGCATAACTATTTGCCAATTATCTGCCACCGCCCCTCGTCGAAACTTGATATTTAACAAGCTAGTTAAGCAAGTTACTACTGCTGACGGAAGTAGCTAAATAATTCCATAAGCACTTGCCAATTATCTAAAGAGCGTTTGAATTTCTAGGAGCAAGACTTATTGTTTATCTCATTTACATTCAAACTATTTTCCTCAATTTTGTTCTCATTATCGCCACAATTCAGCCGCTGTACTCAACGACTTTCTTCAATTGTCTGTCGAGTCGGATAACATTCAGAGAAATACGATATAAACATTTAATATCCGTAGGTAGATTGTTATTGCTTCGCCATTCATGTCTGAGGTTATTTCCGACGGTAACGGTAATATTAACCGTTTCCTTATAAAGAAACATTCGGTATTCATTGACCGAACAGCCAGAGCGACTATCGGAACAAGACAGAAGGAAAAGAAAAAAAGCGTGAGGTATAGCGCACAGCTACAACACTGATCCGAAGTAGATGGCTGAAGCGTTATAAATTGTGACCCTTGGAAGAGAACATGAATTATCTGATCCCGGACTAAAAATGCCGATTCATGCGCAAATAAACCGTCGTTTATGACGGGTACTATGCAAGTAAGAAAGAATAATTGCTAATGTCATTTAAGAATTTCATGCGTTATCCACCACATCAATGAATAATCTTTTTTTAAGCATTTCACCCCAAGCAAGGCAGGAGTGCCACTAGAACGCAAGGGGTTACAGAGAATGAGAGTAAGTGTAAATAGCGGGGGGGATGAGGAAAGGATAAAGAGAAGGACGTGGGATCAAAATCAAGGCATCAGGACCCGCCATGCTACTTACATAGTAGTAAACTACTCACATTCCCTTCACATTCCATCGACGAGGAGTAAGTTTCACTCAAACTGCTTCTTCTTCCAGCTAGCCCCTGCCCTAGAGGGTGTTTCCCCGATCACAACAATCTTAATCTGTTCAAGTCTGAAGTTAACCATTATCTTCCCCTCCTAGTCATATAAAGTACCTCTTATCGTAACCCTCTACCTCGAGTGGTCCTCGGGCCTTGTACATGGTTAACCTTACTGTAAATTTAAAAAAAAAAAACAACTTTTTCTTTACCTAACAATACGTATCGAAAGTTTAACATTTCTTTCCCTTTTTTTTTTTAAGTAGAATTTTTTTGCAACACACTGACAAGAATTGAAATCCTCACAGCATTTAGTATTTTTAAAGTTATCGATAACATTTTTATTGGGATTTACAAACTCTACCTTTCGTTCAATTTCACAGAAAAAATGATTTCAATAAACTGATTTGCTTGGAAAAATACTTTGACAAAAATCCTACTTCGCCGTTTAATAATTTCTTTAATAAAATTTAATTTTATAGGACTTCATGGTAAAAAATATTTTTTTAAGAAAATTACTTTTTTTCCTTTTAAACAGCGAATACTAAATTTTTAGTATTTCTTACTCTTGAGCATGCAACATAGAACTGGTCATGCATAAATATTTCTTTCTGGAGCTAAATTCCAACTTTCTCTAGCGTTTGGCCTTGTGATTTGTTTATAGTCCTCGCAAACTTGTACGTAGAAACTTAAAGAAAAGATATCCAAAAAACAATACTGCATTTTTATTAAATAAGTATTTGTTATTTTAAGCATTAAATTGTTTTTAAAATAGTGGGAGTATATTGTATGTTAAATAATAAAACTTTTAAATTTTTCGAAAAAATTAATAAAAATTTATTATACTAAGCCACGTACCCTAGTAAAATCGCCTGTACTTTGTACACTCTTACCTGTTTGCAATTCTCCCCCAAATCTAGTTTCGATCGGTCAATGTACGACTATATTAGAGGGCGTGACGAACGGACGAAGGGACGGACTCACGGAAGTCACATAATTTTATATATAGATTAAGAATCACTTATTTAGATGATGAATGCTCATTCTAATATCTTTCTGGAACTTTTCCCTTTTCTGTTAAAGCAATGTTAAAAAGGAATGTATTTGCAATGTTAGAAGATCCCTCTTTATTTACGATAATTATTTTCATGTCAGTTGTTCTAATGCGGATTCCTCCTCGGTACCCCGATCGCATGAATGTGAATGTACTACTAGATTAGCAATTAGGTCTCTCTGTTTTACTTTTCAAATAGCTAGATCTAACCGTAAATTCTATTCATTTTCTCGCAGTTCTTGCCTGTGGAACATTCTTCCGGTTTCTTATTTGTTTGTCAGATATGGTCTTCAAAGATTTTAATCGGTTTCTTCTGTCTTTCTGAACTCTGTGCTTTTATTGTCTTTTCTCCCCAGACGAATGTCTTCTAAATCTCTTTCACTTTCAGGAATCTCTTGCGTCTTAGTGGCATTATCGCCTTGATCGCTAATAATATCGTTGTGAGGTGTTTACAAAAAAGATTTTGTTACTTCTATGTAAGGTTGCAAAAATATTGTAACAACATCATGTGATATTTGAAATATTTATCATTATTTCAGAAAATAATTTTATTGGCTTTGTTTCTTGTTTGGGTTTTGGTTTCAGGTTTTCATCTGAAGTCTACATCAACTCTATACTTCTAACGTCTCCGCTTAAACTCTGAAATTTCGTTTACTAATTAGTAGTAAATATCGTTCTGTTCACAATGCTCTTCGTTCTTTTGAACACAACGTATTCCTAAAAGTTCGCGATTATTTTAAAATTCTGTATTTCCGGAAATTTTGTTTCCTGTTTTTACAACATGGAGATTGCAGGGACAGGAATTTTAAAATTCACGAACTTTTAGGAAAGTTTTTCATTCCCAGCAGACCCCGGAAAGCATCTTTTAAAATTTTCAGTTATCTGGCATTATCTCCTGCTTGGATGTAACTGATTTAGATAGATAGATAGATCCACTGTTTTCGATTAAATGAATTTAGATAAATGGTTTATTGAAATGACATCGACAATTTTTTCATTTATAGATAGATAGATATCCATTTATAGATATATAGATAGAAAACACAAATAAATTCGTTTTTTACAAATATGGAAGATTGAGGCTTATCCGGAAATAGATAGAATAAACTAGGGTCTAAACTCTATCTTTTTTCAGTTTGCATTGATGTCCACGTTTTTATTTATTTTAATTTTGTCTTGAAAATGGTTTATTAAAACCGAAACGTCTGACGTCGACAATTCTTTCATTTTAATCATTTATGGGTTTTTTTTCTACATTTGTCGGATTTTATCCATTTTTTGCTTTATAGATAGATTGCATTCTAGACACTTTATTTAGTTATTTTCGTCTATCGGTTTTTTTTTCTTTGGTTCTTTATTTTTGACGTACATGTTCTTTTATACCTTTTTTTTACCCCCCTTTGGAATTGGTTTGATTATTTGCAACTGATGGTTTTCCGAACGAGTATAGTTTCTTATACTTATAAGATTTACACGCACACACACACACACATATATATATATATATATATATGGACTTTTTCCATCGGTTTCGACTTATGAGGATCTGACAACTTAATTGATTCACTTATGAAATGTTGTGCGATAATATTAAGTGGCACTTAAGACCCGCTAGTGATTTACAAAGGAGGCCGCATATAGAGCGATGAGTGAGAATTTTGAGATGAGATCACTGTTAGATTGGCTGACTTTTTAGATCTTGCTCTCGCTTTTTAAAGGCGATTCAGACAAGCATATT
>CAHIKZ030000026.1:1185000-1200000 GCA_903632075.3 Acanthosepion pharaonis
AACAAATATGGCGTCCTGCCTTGCAGTTAAGATAATTAAGTAATTCCTGCCAAAAATGGAGATCACGGATGGCGGTTTAAGGATCAGAACTAGAAATCGGATAGACACGTTAGATTTTCGGTCAAGATTGTTATATTTACTTTCGCTTTCAATGGAAAGGTATGAATCCATCTATTCTCCCCTCCGCTATGAATTAAATAGTAAGGTATACTAGACTATCTAGCTGTGAGTGTTCCGTTTAGCTTAGTTGCTTCTATAAACGTCAGGTTGACTTTGAGGTGGGGTAGAAGAAACACAAATAGACCTGAACAGATGGGAAGGCTCGGAAACTAGCAGCCATGCTCAAGGCGAAAAATCACACGGATTTACAGTCGGAACAGCTCTGATGGTGATGCTGAATTGGGCTCAGTGTTCAAATCTAGGGGAATAGCCAGTATATTGAACAGCTAGAGACCATCCCATGACAAGAAAGACTGGCGGTATACGAACTATCTTTATATCAACATTTTCTGGCCGAGTGACGCACGAAGATGAATAGCGATAAAACAACTATTCCGTTTAAAATGTTTACATTAATAACTGCAATGAATGCAGTCAATCAATGGCGAGACACGCAGACGTCAGCTATTTCGTTTCTGAAAAGACGAACCTTTTCAAGTTATAAAAGCTTTATATAAAAGAATTTATTTAAATTGTTGCGATCAATTCCTTGTAAAATCCTTAATACACAAATGAAAAAAAATAGAAAATAGAAAGAGATATCGCTTCGTATTTATTCGAAAAATAAATTATCAAAAAAAGGAATAAATAATACCTGCATCAATTATTGGTCGACGGCCATATCATGTTGAAGATATCAGCTTGGATATGTGGGTGACGTAATGAATAATGGCTCGAAATTGTTAATTAGAGAGCCGGGTTCTAATTTCACTTATGTTATAGTCACTTATGCGCAAATAACATTGAAAAAGGTATGAATCTACCTCTTCTCCCCAACTATGGGTTAATTAGTAAGACTTGTATCACCCAATTATGATTATCTTAAACAAAAAATCTGGCTTTAAATAAAGTTCAAAGTGTTAAGCCGTAGAAAACGAATCAATGAGATACTGTATGGAACCTCTTTGACTCTATTGCAGCCCGTAAAATCAGCCTGCGGGTTGCTTACTCTCGGGGCAAAGCTCTTCTATGAATCGAGCACTCGGAGTCACTCGGAGTCACTGGCGTGTTTATTCAAAAATAAATACGTAAAAATTCACCTTCCTCTCGGGAGCTGATAGCTTTGGATGACAATACCTATGAATATGAATATATATATTTTTATATATATATATATATATATATATATATATATATATATATATATATATATATATATATATATATATATCGCTCGACTTTTCCGTCGAATCCGACGTACGAGGGTCAAGCAGATCAGTTTCAGGAAACCGACAGCCCGACAACAGCACAACAGATTTGATTATAGTGGTGAAGGTTTCGTGCAGGACCATCCACACTTTTTTGAAGGGCCGAATACAGAGACCTGGTGCACTAAGTGCCACAATGTCCCCAAGCGACCCTCAGCATGTTTTGAATTCAGAGTTGTCCTTCTCCTAGACCAGTTGCCATCCAAGGCTATAGAACCCAGTCTGGCCTGTTATTTACCCATAGCTGGAGGGAGAAATAGAGGATTCATACTTTTCCCAAGGGTATTAGCACGTAAGTGAATGTAATGGAGACGACTGGAATTCGAACTCGGGTCTTTGATTAAACAAGGCTCTTAAATAAATATCAAATATAAGTAATTCATCAAGTCTGAAAGAAACCTCAACAGAATGCAGAAAGCACTGGACGGCCGTTTCGTCCTATATTTTCGTCCATATATATATATATATATATATATATATATATATATGTGGCAGTGGGATCAAATCAGCAGTTTTTTGTTTGTTCACTATTTAGATTTAGAACGCTTATTCGAGAAACATATCTTTCAGAGTGTTTATGACTGACTGTTCATTGTAATACTTGTTTTAGCAAATAACCACCCACGCACTCATAAATAAACCTTCAAGAATAGAAGAACTCAGCTTAAATTAAAAGTGACAAAAAAGATCGATACCTTTTGATAAACAATGTTCGGGCATGATCGGTTGCTTTTCTAAATTTCAACAGCTTGACCCGAACAGAATTCGGTATGATATATAAATTTAAATTGTTATAGGCCTTCATTCGCACAGGATTTGCGGACATTCTATACACACGAATAAATACATCGATCCGGGCTGAAGAGCTCTGATACAGCGAAACAGTCTGTGTGTGAATGGCAATATATATGCCTCCGGAAAATCCAGTTGAGCTCTCTTGACAAAAGGGTAATTTTAAAAACAGTGGCTGCTACTGCTATTAATGCATTGCTCTTCAACTGAATTGAGCTCTCCAAACCACTGAAGTATTTCGTATAAGAAAACGTTAAAATTTCCCTTTCTCTGCGCCGTGCGACGATAGCCTAGGGGGTAGGATCTCTGACTGATGCCAAATCGGTCGGGTTTCGATCCCGGCTTGAAGCAATTGGAGGTCTAGCCAAACTGAACAGCGAAATCCGGTTGTATGCCCCCGGGAAATCCGGTTGAGCTCTCTTAAGAAAAGGGTAATTTTAAAAACAGTGTCTGCTGCTGCTATTAACGCATGGCTCATTGAAACAGCCTGTCTGTGGATGACTATATATATATATATATATATATATATATATATATAACCGCTTTAATTTCCTTTCTTTCACCATACGGTCAATTTTAGAATCACTGGAGTAATAGGGTGTAATCGATTTTTATTTTTTTTTATTCAGATTAGGTCATTTACAGTGGTATGCAGTAATGTGAATCTATTTTCGGGGTGTATGAAGAAATCTGTTTGCATCATCTGCGACTGCATCAGATTTTCATCACAGCAGGCACTATTTTCTCGACTGTTGATTAGTTGTCCTACGACCATTATCTGCGATGACGTTACTCCAAGGAAGCGTACGAAAATTGTAATGCTGCACAAACACAATGTCAAGCCTTACCAGTGAACAAATCAAAGTATTACCGACTGGCTCGAAAACTCTCCTGATTTAAATCCAATCGAGAATCAATCTGCAAGTAACGACTTCTTGGAATGGACATATGAGGTTCTAACATGTGCACTGGGTCATGTGTCATTGGCAAAAATACGAAAAAATTAAATAACGGAATTATTCGTTTTGCTTCAGTTAGTTTATTATAAGGGTTTATATATATATATATATATATATATATATATATATATATATATATATATATATATATATTATGAAGCAGACAAAACCACACATTTTTCCTTTAAAAAGGTAATCTTTTTTCCAACAACACCTGATCAGAAGAATCGTTCGCGACTAGGATAATGTTAATCTCCTGTTAATTCCACCCTCCAAGTTCTCCACTGCCTTGACCGGGTATTGAACTCACACTCTTTAACTCTTTGGCACAGCGGATAAAGGCGTTAGTTAGATCCAGTGACAGGACATAAAGAGTGTGAGTTCAATACCTCTGGAGGGGGGAATTAACAGGAGTTAACTGAAAGTTGACACCCATTAAAAATATAGCACGTGGAACTAGAATAGTCTACCCCAGTGAGCGAAATAAAGGGTTCAATTCGACATTCCAACAACCTGAAGAAGGCCGGAGCATACAACGGCCAAAACGTTGTAATAAATATGGCGACAAAGATGAGGACAATAGTCCGAATAATGTACATAGTGTACATAATACTTCATCTCAGAAATATAGACAGATACTGAATTTCTCTTTATGTCGGCAAAAAGACGGCCGCTGTAATTTAATGTATACTGCCTCTAAACTGCCCAGATGCTTTGCTGACTGTGCGTTACCCAAAATGGAAAACCACTAATCCGTGTATTTGTACACACAATCTGGATTATCTAAAATGTGTTTGTCTCTCACGAAATCTTGGGTCAGGCGTATATTACAGGTACTAATACCCTGTCTGATATTGTCAGGCGCGTATTGTAAAATACGCGTTTCACATAGATAAGTGTGTGCATTTAGAAATTCAGATATAAATAAAATATATCTATAAAACAATATCAATAAAAGACAAAGAGAAAAAAAATTTTATCAACGCTTTTCCTCCCCTGAAGAACTTTATCAAAGTAAACTTATTCTTGTTTAAAAGCAAACCTTCTCATTCCTTCCAGTTTGTACACTTAGAAGGGATGGAGAATGGATCGGCTGAAACGTTGAATGAGAAGTAAAGTGTTTTCAGAAAAACTATATTTAGGATTCGAAAGGTGACAGCTACAAATGATTAATAGCTTCGTTATGCATTCGATTTATTGATCACGATTGATTAGATAAGATCTCAGTCTGTTTAGATATTGATTAAGTTCATATTCTGTCATAGAGCCACAAAAACTGATCCACCTCAGATAGAAGGGATCGAACTCACTGCCCAAGTGAGTGGTCGATCGAAAGTAGTATGCTAACCACTCAAAATTATTTTGGCTTGTTTTGTGAACTAATTTCAAAAAGGTAGACATGGGCCCAGTTGTTGATTAAATTCAAAACGGTAGACAAAGGCCCAGGCGCTGACTAAATTCAAAAAGGTAGACACGGGACCAGTTGCTGTCTTAATTCAAAAAGGTAGACAAGGGCCCAGTTGCTGACTAAAATCAAAAAGGTAAACACAGGTCCAGTTGGTGACTAAATTCAAAATGGTAGACAAGGGCCCAGTTGCTGACTAAATTTAAAAAGTTAGACACAGATCAGAGATCTTACTAGATTGAAAAGAAGGTAGATATCTGTCCGGGTGGCACGATAGTAAAAAATTAGACATAGGTAGAGCAAACATGTGTTCTAAGGATGACTTACTCATCTTCACAAGGAAGCATTCAGTGTATACTTGACACCAAAGGACAAGGTGAACTAAACAACAATGCCTCAGCCTCGTCGGTCAAAGATCACAAGTGTGTGTCTCCAAATTCAAAAAAATGTAAAGATTAAAAAAAAAATATAAGTCTTAATGATAAAATCTCATTATATTCAGCGGTTGGTTTTTTTGTTTTTTTTTGTTTTTGTTTTTTATCAGCGGTTATGTAAAACTGTTGAACGTGTTTAAATGGTGTTATTAAACGGAAGCTATTAAATAGCGATCGATCAATCAGGAGTTCGCTCGTTAAATTAATTTGTCACACTCTGTGAAAGGCGTCGTTCATCATTTTTTTTCTTTCGTTCTTCACTGAGCTTCTGTCTAAACGCATACAATTTATCTGATTCTCTTATAGTACAGGTAAGGATAATATTAGCCGTTTCCTTAGAAGGAAACATTCGGTATTGATTGACCGAGTAGATAGCTCTGTTGCCGGTTGAAATTTATAATTTTTTTTCTATTAGATATATAAACTACAATCATCAAAAATATTCTGTTACCTACAATCTTCAAAAATCTACTGTCGCCTACAATCTTTAAAAATCTAGTGTGGCCTACAATCTTTAAAAATCTACTGTGGCCTACAATCTTTAAAAATCTAGTGTGGCATACAATCTTTAAAAATTCTACTGTGGCCTACAATTTTCAAAAATTCTATTGTGGCCTACAATTTTCAAAAATTCTACTGTGGCCTACAATCTTCAAAAAAATCTACAGTAGCCTACAATTTCAAAAAGCTACTGTGGCCTACAATCTTCAAAAACCTAGTGTGGTCCACAATCTTCAAATGTCTAATGTGGCCTACAATCTTCAAAAATCTAGTGGTGGCCTACAATCTTAAAAAATGTAGTGGTAGCCTACAATCGTCAAAAACCTACCGTGGCCTACAATCTTCAAAAATCTAGTGGTGTCTAAGATCTTCAAAAAAATCTACAGTAGCCTACAATCTTCAAAAAAATCTACAGTAGCCTACAATCTTCAAAAATCTACTGTGGCCTACAATCTTCAAAAATCTAGTGTGGCCTACAATTTTCAAATATCTAGTGTGGTCTACAATCTTCAAAAAATCTAGTGTGGCCTACAATCTTCAAATATCTAGTGTTTCATACAATCTTCAAAAACCTAGAGTAGACTATAATCTTCAAAAATCTACTGTGGCCTACAATCTTCAAAAGAATCTACAGTAGCCTACAATATCAAAAAGCTACTGTGGCCTACAATCTTCAAAAAACCAGTGGTGGCCTACAATCGTCAAAAACCTACTGTGGCCTACAATCTTCAAAAATCTAGTGTGGTCTACAATCTTCAAAAATCTAGTGTGGCCTACTATCTTCAAAAATCTAGTGTGGCCTATAATCTTCAAAAACCTAGAGTGGCCTACAATCTTCAAAATATTTACTGTAGCCTATAATATTCAAAAAAATTTACTGTGGCCTATAATCTTCAAAGTTTTACTGTGGCTCTACAATTTTCAAAAAATCTACTGTGGCCTAACATTTTCAAAAATCTACTGTAGCCTACAATCTTCAAAAAATCTACAGAAGCCTACAATTTCAAAAAGCTACTGTGGCCTACAATCTTCAAAAACCTAGTGTGGCCCTCAATCTTCAAATATCTAATGTGGCCTACAATTTTCAAAAATCTAGTGGTGGCCTACAATCGTCAAAAACCTAGTGTGGCCTACAATCTTAAAAAATCTAGTGGTGTCTAAGATCTTCAAAAAAATCTACAGTAGCCTACAATCTTCAAAAAAATCTACAGTAGCCTACAATCTTCAAAAATCTACTGTGGCCACAATCTTCAAAAAATCTAGTGTGGCCTACAATTTTCAAATATCTAGTGTGGTCTACAATCTTCAAAAAAATCTAGTGTGGCCTACAATCTTCAAATATCTAGTGTTTCATACAATCTTCAAAAAACCTAGAGTAGACTATAATCTTCAAAATCTACTGTGGCCTACAATCTTCAAAGAATCTACAGTAGCCTACAATATCAAAAAGCTACTGTGGCCTACAATCTTCAAAAAACCAGTGGTGGCCTACAATCGTCAAAAACCTACTGTGGCCTACAATCTTCAAAAATCTAGTGGTATCTAAAATCTTCAAAAAAATCTACAGTAGCCTACAATATCAAAAAAAGCTACTGTGGCCTCACAATCTTCAAAAACCTAATGTGGCCCCACAATCTTCAAATGTCTAATGTGGCTTACAATCTTCAAACATCTACTGTGGCCTACAATTTTCAAAAAACTAGTGGTGGCCTACAATCGTCAAAAACCTACTGTGGCCTACAATCTTCAAAAATCTAGTGTGGTCTACAATCTTCAAAAATCTAGTGTGGCCTATTATCTTCAAAAATCTAGTGTGGCCTATAATCTTCAAAAACCTAGAGTGGCCTACAATCTTCAAAATATTTACTGTAGCCTATAATATTCAAAAAATTTACTGTGGCCTATAATCTTCAAAGTTTTACTGTGGCCTACAATTTTCAAAAATCTACTGTGGCCTAACATTTTCAAAAATCTACTGTAGCCTACAATCTTCAAAAAAATCTACAGAAGCCTACAATTTCAAAAAGCTACTGTGGCCTACAATCTTCAAAAACCTAGTGTGTCCCACAATCTTCAAATATCTAATGTGGCCTACAATTTTCAAAAATCTAGTGGTGGCCTACAATCGTCAAAAACCTACTGTGGTCTACAATCTTCAAAAATCTAGTGTTGTCTAAAATCTTCAAAAAATTCTACAGTAGCCTACAATCTTCAAAAAAATCTACAGTAGCCTACAATATTCGAAAAAATCTACAATAGCCCACAATATTCAAAAACCTAGTGTGGCCTACAATC
Source organism: Acanthosepion pharaonis (assembly GCA_903632075.3). Lineage (NCBI taxonomy): Eukaryota > Metazoa > Mollusca > Cephalopoda > Sepiida > Sepiidae > Acanthosepion > Acanthosepion pharaonis. The sequence goes on from CAHIKZ030000026.1 coordinate 1,192,814, forward strand.
TTCAAAAATCTAGTGTGGCCTACAATTTTCAAATGTCTAGTATGGTCTACAATCTTCAAAAATCTACTGTGGCCTACAATCTTCACAAATCTAGTGTAGCCGACAATCTTCACAAATCTAGTGTGGCCTACAATTTTCAAAAACCTAGTGTGACCTACAATCTTCAAAAAACTAGTGTTGTCTACAATCTTAAAAAAACTAGTGTTGTCTACAATCTTAAAAAAACTACTGTGGGTTACAATCTTCAAATGTCTAGTGTGGCTTACAATCTTCACAAATCTAGTGTGGCCTACAATTTTTGAAATGTCTAGTGTGGGCTACAATTTTTGAAATGTCTAGCGTGGGCTACCATCTTCAAAAATCTACTGTCGCCTACAATGTTTAAAAATCTACTGTCGCCTACAATGTTTAAAAATCTAGTGTAGCCTACAATGTTCAAAAATCTAGTGTAGCCTACAATCTTCAAAAATCTAGTGTAGCCTACAATCTTCAAAAATCTACTGTGTAGTGTGGAAAGTCAACATTTTTATGTCGTCAACACTTTTCAACGGTTTATGACATTGTTTTCTTTTCGATTTGCATGTGCTATCCATTTTAGCGGTTGCTGCTGTTGGAAGTCTTCAAGTGATGTGGTTTCTGTTATTTGGTACATTTCTTGTGATTCTGTAACACCAGTCTAAGAAATCTTATGAAGACCAATAGGATTCAATTGAAGGTATTTTTAATCATTGGTTTTTAGAAAACAATTGTACTTAACTGACAGTTTGGACATTTCTGAATGAGTTAGACGTGCGGCGTGACATCCATATGAGAATCTCAATCTGACGAGGCTATTTACGAACAGGACTCGAGTTAATGTTTTAGTTTCGTAGTAACTTGCAGTATTGGGCGAAACTAAACCTAGCGCAGTTTAATCTATGTTCACTATTTTAATCTCTTAATACAAAATGGGTTAAAACTTATCCGTACACAGAGGTGTTTGAAGTGTTTAGTAATTCCACGATCTGAAATTTTATCACTGATTACTAGCTTATCATTATTAGCTTACCATTATCACGTGGGAATTGTTCACCGGTCAAGAGATGTACTTTAGCTATCTGAGGCAGATAAATTAGATCTTTTAGTGTGATTAGTTTTCCTGTACGGATATTTTCAACTAAGAATCTTCTGCCTCGTTGGCTTGGGGTTCTAGCCAATTATCTATTACCTATTTTCTAAATAGATCTATACACAATTATCTAGTGGCAACATGACTTTAACTTTAATGAATAGCCAGAAAAGTCATGTGACTCTCCATAAAAGTACATTACTTCCTTTGGCAGTTATGGCAACTTGGGTGAATATATGGACGCCCACACGTGTTTCATGGGCACGTGGCCGAGTGGTTAGAACGTTGGCATTCTGACCATGAGACCCGAACTCGAAGGAGACTTCCTGATGTTATCGGACTGGAGGGGTTCGATCCCAGGGTGCGGTAGATTTGGAAAGTGCCTAAAAACGATACCACGGGTTGACCCAAGCGCTGTGAGTGAAATTGGGTAGACAGAACCCTTGGGTGTCGTCGACAGCTGTGCTAGTACCAAGTCACAAGTCATCGTGGCCGAGGGCTTCAGCGCGCTGTCCTTGTTCAAATTATTGATCACACTAGATAACACGCTCTTTTCCAGAAACTGTAACTAAGGTCTGCTCAGCATAGCTGCAGTACAAACCACAGGTTGGCTCTGTGAGTGTTGAATAAACACAAATGCTCCTGAGCAAGCGTCTGTAACAGGGATTGGCTAGCCGCCCTAGTAGACAGATATCCTCGAATACGAGTCGCCAACTGTACATACATACATACACGTGTTTCAGTGATATTTCTTTATGGATATGCATCAGTTCAATATCTATTCTCAAGATCTTTTTAAACTAAAGTGAGGAAAGTAAAAGACAAAATTGGTTATAACAGAAAAAAAATCAGATTTCTTTGAGAATTGTCACTAAAAGAATGCCGGATTTCTATATGGTATCCGTCCTCTAGTATGACAGTGAATTCTGGACAATCTCCTGACAGATGGGGAGAAAACTAGAGGCAGCAGAAATATAGCTCTACAGAGGGATATTGAGAATTCCATGGACGAAGCGAGCACGCAAAAAAGAAGTTTTCAAGAAAAAAGCAAGAGAAACTCAAAACCAGCTTAAGACAAGAAAATTGATTGTTCACAAAATGATGAAGAAGGGCTTCGAAAACTTAACCCTCACACGGCATATAGATAGAAATAGAGATAGGGGAAAGCAACGAACCACTTCCCTCATGTGCTTATGTGAATGGAAGACGGAATGAGGATTGTGGGAGGTGCTTAGCAAAGGGACAAAAGGTCCTAAGAGCCAAACGAGATATATATAGGATTTATATATATATATATATATATATACATGATATATATATGATATATATATATATATATATGATATATATATATATATATATATATATATATATATATGATATATATATATATATATATATATATACATATATATATATATATATATATATATATATATATATATGATATACATATATATATATATATATATATATATATATACATATATATATATATATATATATATATATATATATATGATATATATATATACATGATATATATATATACATATATATATATTATATATATATGATATATATATATACATGATATATATTCATATATATATATATATATATATATATATATATATATATATATATACATCATATATATATATATATATATATATATATATATATATATATATATAGGTAGAGACGAATATCCGCCTTTCCTCTCTTTCTATCTATCTATTCGCCCTTCACTCTCTCCATCTCTCGTCTATTTCAGTCTCTTCATTTATCTATTCAGTCTTACTCTGTCTATCTATCTATCTATCTATCTATCTATCTATCTATCTATCTATCAATTTCTCCCTCTATCTCTTCATTTGATTGCCACCCAATAAACTCTCCCTTTGGTCTTGTCACCTTCCTTTTGTAGAAATACACATATTTCTACAAAATACCGCCTCCTTTAAAAAAAAAAAAAAAAAAAAAACTTTCTCCACACGCATACAATTTCTAACTTCCTTTCTTTCTCTATTTCATTGTTTGTTTGTTTCTTTCTTTCTTCCTTTCTTTCTTTCTTCCTTTCTTTCTTTCTTTCTTCCCCCCCCCCCACTGTGTATGAACGTCTAGATAACCCAATTACAGAACCAGCAGTAGCAAATATCTGTTTATCGTCAGCGTCGGTATGCACGAAGAAGAAAAGCGCTTGGTAAAGAATACTCGAGCAAGTTAGAAGTATGTTGACACAGCTGTGTGCTCACTACGTCGCTCTTTTAAGCATTAACCTCACCCTCCTCCCTTTATTGTGTCTGTTATTTAATAATCGTTATGTTACCATTACAAGTATCAGAAACAGATCATCACATCTTTTTTGTCTACTTTTGCGCATTCGCACCAGGTGTTTGTGGATTGAGCAACACCAAATCTCCAGAACTTTCCACAGTATTCTCAAAGAGCTCGGAAACAACCTGTTTTTTTTTTTTTTTTTTGAAGGGTCCCAAATATTTCCAACTATTGTGGACATGATTCTAAACATGACGATTTCTCATTAACACCGTTCCTGAATTTTGTTTTAAATTTATTTTTTACATCTCAGATTTGTACAACAGACTGAATATCAAGTAACATTACAACTCTTAAAACGGTACCTTTCTTGTGCTCTTTTGTTTTTGTGAAAGAGACGAGGAGAAAACTAGAGACAACAGTAAAGTGGTTCTACAGGAGTATGGTGAGAATTCCATGCACGGATCAAGTAAGCAACAAGGAAATCCTAAAGAACACGGCAACAGAAAGAACACTTTTACTTATAATCAAGAAAAGACAGATGAAATTACTTGAGGAAGGAAAGCTTGGAAAATTTAATACTCACGGGGCATATTGAGGGCAAAAGAGATAGGGAAAGGCAGCGAGCCACTTACTTGTGTAAATGGGTGGCGAAAAGGCGCGAGGGGTTTAGCAAAGGAAGAAAGAGTGCAAAGAACCACACGAAATAGGAAGTTGTGGATAGCCATGATCGCCTATCTTCTAGATAACATCTTAGAGAGGACATTGGAGTGCTTTCCAGTTTCCTATTCCACGACAGGGAATTCAGGATTCGCCTTCCCTGATTTGAGGAGGAAGAGACAGATTCATGCTTTTCCCAAGGGCATTAGTGCGAAGTGAATGAAACAGACCAGCCAGAAACTGAACTCCGCGCGGGGAGTGGAACTGACGAGCCATTACATTACATAAAAAGGATATAATTTAATTTAAAACCAATCTAAATGCTGCTGCTGTTGCTGCTGCTGGGTCCGTTCATTTCCAATCAGCTTATTCAGAAAGACACTAAAGAACATCAATCATAGAAAAGGAAAAGATTTGACTCGGGGTGAAAGGTCACAGTAAAAGTAATAGGTCGGACTATATATCTAATGTATTTGGGACCAAGCCTTATACTTATAAAAGTAAAATTATATATCAGTCAGTCAGTTATGTGCCATGCGTGATATAGGCTTAGGCGATCATGTATCTTTCGATACATGACTGACGAGGCGGATTATTTTCTCGCAGTAAGTTGCCATTTCTTTCTGCAGTAGACCAGTTGCCATCCAAGTCTATCTATAGAACCCGGTCTGTCCTCCTATTTACCCATAGCTGGGGGGAGGGGAGAAGAAGAGGATTCATACTTTCCTAAGGGTATTAGAACGTAAGTGAATGTAATGGATTCAACTGGAATTTGAACTTCCCAATCCGAGTCGCTACCCATTACTCCAGCGTGCCTCCTATATTTTTTTTAATTTTATATTGTCAGTTATGTGCCATGTGTGATACACGCTTAGGCGATTATGCATCTTTCGATACATGACTGACGAGGCAGTTTTTTTTTCCCCGAAGTAGTTTATTATTTATTTCTGCAGTAGACCACTTGCCATCCAAGGCTACAGAAGCTGGTCTGTCCTGCTATTTACCCATAGCTGGGGGAAAAGAAGAGGATTCATATCTTTCCCAAGGGTATTAGTACGTAAGTAAATGTAATGGATTCGACTGGAATTCGAACTCGGCTCTCCGATTCCTCAATCCGAGCCGCTATCCATTATTCTCTCCTTATATAGACACACGTTACAAATTAAACGAGTGCAGTAATATTGGATTATATGTGTGTATAGATATATAAGAAATGTTATTAATAACGGGTTATAAAAATATTAAACCTTGTTGCATATTATATTAATATTCGTAAAGTCTATATTGTAATCTCTTTTAATCGGGGTCAATGTCTTTAAGCAGGTGCTCGGATTAATGGATACATGTATCGATCAATTCGAACCTCGTGTTCAGCAAATAAGGGTTATTTAGGTGTTTTAACATAATAAGCTCCTCCAACAAACAAAAGTTACATCTGTCTCTCTTTCCGTTGTATGGCATTGGTTTCACGATTATCTTCCAGCTAATGGCTGAGTTCTTATAGTTGTTTTTTAATCGCCAGACATACTTTGAAAGTATTGTGCAGTGTTTGTAATTGATATTGATCAGTGTCATTTTGTGGATTGCCAGCTGTTATCGGTGAATCCAAACGGATATTTAACATCATCATTACTTTAGATCCAAAGAACGCAAACTCTGTAACGGTTTGAACATATTCCCCACCTGAGGATTGCAAGAACTGCATGAAACTCCGAGTCGTACTATCGAAGTTGGATATTATGCATATTCACTAATATATACGTATAGCTCTGTCACATCACATTGAGCACTGTATTTATAATACCTCAGAAAGAAAGAAATTTGTACGTACGCGCAAGTTATATGCATGTAGGTATATTTTTTCTCATATATATATATATATATATATATATATCTTCCCGCGAATGACTGTTCTGTGGAACCGACTCCCAACTGAATGTTTCCTCGATCGCTACAATCTTAACTGGTTCAAGGCCAGGGTTAACCTTTAGCTTCCACTCCTATGTACAAAAATGCCCCCTCCCAAACGTAACCCTCTTCATCGGGAGGCCAAGGGCCTTGTAAAGGGTCAACTCCTTATATATATATATATATATATATATATATATATATATATATATATATATATATATATACACACAGATACATACACTACTATGACTACTACTAATATTGCTGCTACTAAAGAAAAAAAAATAACTATGTTGGTTTGAAAACATGCCAGATGTCCTAACATCTACCATTCAGGCCGTCCTGGCCATGATAAACTACATCCGCGTCCTGGGTAAGACGATAAACTACGTCCAGCAGCAAGGCTTCTGATCAGGAGGTTTTGAGGAGAGTGGAACCACCTCTTAAATGCTGGTATTCTCAGGTCCACCCTGACTCGGGGTGGTAGCAGCTGTTAGGGTCCCAGCTATGAGCAAATAGTTAACCCCGAAACTGGGGTAAAAATGAGTTTTATTAACAGGTATACTTTGTAAAAAAAAAAAAAAAATTATCAGCAAAAAATTTTGAAGAAAAAAAAAAAAACTATTACCAGCAATATATTTTTGAAAAAAAAATTACCAACAGTACGTTTTTGAAAAAATTTTACCAACTAAAAATTTTTGAGGAAAAAAAAAGTATTACCAGTAATAAAACTTGGTCGGCATTAATAACCCATTGAGGTTGATGTGCTGTAAAACAACAAACCAAACCAAACCTATCATTCAGGCCTTCAGTGATGGTGCCAACATTCGTACTCTGGATTCCATCTTCAAAATCCATTAAAGAACCATCAACAGATCAATGAGTAATTAAAAAAAGAGAGGGGAAAATAGAGAGGAAAACTCGACTGAAGGTCACAGCAGCAAGAGGGATCGTCATTTCAACTTAGAACTAAATATATCAATTAGAAAAGATTCAACTCAATTCATAAGACTTTTGGCACGTGACAGTGAAGTTTCAGCTATGACAGTCCAACGCGCAGTGAAAAAAAGACTTGAAAATGAAATCGTACGTAAAACCTTGTTACTCCTGGACAGAAAGTTAGAAGGTTATAAAGGGCGAAGATCATCTTGAATAAGTTGGAAAATGATCCTGAAATAATATATATATATATATACATATTAATTTTATTTCAATACATGAGCTTCCG
>CAHIKZ030000026.1:1205000-1222500 GCA_903632075.3 Acanthosepion pharaonis
TCCACTAGGACTTCTGAACAGGGTGAGATCATATATAAAACGCCAGTTCAAGGCTTCTGAGGCGATCCCTTGATCGTCACTGCCATATCGAGACTGTTGATCCGCTCTCCTGGCTGCATAGCAAGTTTCTAGAGTTAATCCCACTTCCGGTCTGGATATATTTGGTTTGGTATTTTCTATGTTTCTTTTATCAGGCGACTCTTTCTTATTGGGTTCGCAATTTTAAAACCTTTTCATTTTTTTTTTTCTTAATAATATTACTAGTTTATTTCTCTTTGAAATTAGATGCGGATTTGTCAATGTTGTTATTGGTTAAGTAGTTAAACATTAGGGTTCTGACTAAGACCAGGTTTCTGATCTCACCATGGTCGATTTGTCAAGGTGGTGGCTTTTTGATAATATCTGTAGACTCCCACGTGAATGCTTCCACGAACACTACAATTTTAACCCCTTCAAGTTGAGGGTCAAATGTTATATATCCACCATATCGGTATAGTTTTCACTTTTTATTTACTCCTTTTGCGTTCGTCTCACGTATCTCATTCTCTATATTGAGTGGTTTGTATTGGATGAGCATTAGTTAAAAGAAAAGACAGGAGGTTTTGGAGAGCCGTGATCAGTGACATTCTGAAAGGAGTTTGCACATAAAACCATCCTTCTGGTGTAAAAAAAAAATATCTTGTATAGTTGCGTTTTCAGACCAGAAGTCTCTGGTAAGTTTCGAGAGAGGTCAAGTGGCAGCATGCCTCATCAATATTACAACAATGTCCTTATCATTGCAACTGATTATTATCATCATCATCATTTTCATTATTATCATCATCATTATTATTTTTGCTAGTGAGAGAATAGCATGCCGTCAAAACGACGATGGGTTACAAATATACAAAGCCCAATATACCCATCATAGTACCCAATCTGATAAGGGTATACCGGGTATATGCACGACAGCCAAATGGTGACAGAAAACTTTAAGAAAACTCACGGTGGACTAATGGATTGAGGAATCGGAGAGCCGAGTTCGAATTCCAGTCGAATCCATTACATTCACTTACGTGATCTTGGGAAAGGTATGAATCCTCTTCTTCTCCCCACACCAGCTATGAATAAATAGCAGGACAGACCGGGTTCTATGGCCTTGGATAGCAACTGGTCTACCGAAGAAAGAAATGACAGCCTAATGCGGGAAAAAATCGCCAGTCATGTATCGAAAGATAAATGATCGTCTAATCGTGTATCACGCATGACATAACTGAATATATTATCTTCCAGTTAGAAATACCTTCAGTTCAGGTAACTTTGTTCGCTCTGATGGTCTCTGATGCTACATCCTTTAAAAAAAAAAACCTCTTGCCCTTACGATACATGCCCATGCAACTGACAAGAGATTTTTCAAATCAAGGGTCAAATGTTGTCTGTCTTTCATATCCACATCATCCCCTTTTCCTACTTTTAGATTCATGTCACACTCCTCATTTGGTAACCCTCTGCCTTGAATGGCTCTTGAGCCTTCCATTGGTTGAACGCTAGTAAAAATTTTGAAAAAATGAAATTGGTGTTAATGAACGGGATATTTACTGTAGTCCATCTTAATCATCCAAGAAAAAACATGTATATGTTAACACCGCTAATCAGTTAAGATCAGAAGCTTAGAGTGTTATGCCTGATCTAGCCTCAGGACATTTGCACGATCATTACGCCCAGCCAACAGCTGATAAATAATGGACTATTCCGTTTTAGGAAACACACTACTTAGTTTCCGTGAGACAATGAATAGAAGAAAATGTAGAGGGAGAATCAAATTAAGCTGATAAGAACAGATACTACACTTTGATCTTAGCCTAAAGGCCGAAAAGCGATTATATTTTCTTGCAGCTCCACGATGGCAGGATGTGACACAAGACCAGTTTAATATGGGGACTCCGAGCCCGTGCACCAAGTCCAAAAATATCCCAGCCCCTGGAACCATCGTTTGTGCTGGTATCGTTATTACTATTATCGTTTCCCCCTCTTTAGTGCAATGACGGAGCTAAAGCTGTGGGCAACTGTTTCCCCGAGACCGGACACCTCTCAATAATATTTTCAATTCCTCTCTGTCCGTAGACAGAGAGATTAAATGTACTTTATCTGCCTGGGGGAGAGATACTACACTTTGATCCCAGCCAGGAGACCGAAGGTATTTTTCAGTGCACCCACGTCACTACCGAATGTGACGCAGTGTCAAAGTTTAGAGTGGGTTTACTGTGGAAAAATTGCCCAAGCCTGCTCGGCACTACCCCTTTTAGGGACCTCTCAAGTGACGAGCAATAAACCCAGCCTCCTCCCGAAAGAGAGTTGCAACTTTTGCTTTTGAGCCAAAAGGCCGAAAAACTATGATGACCGCGATAAGATGCACAGAAGTGAACAACGGAAACCGAGTATTGCAATCGCCAAAAATCCAATTACCATAAATAAAAGTGAAATGTTCGTAAGACGAGGATTTGGCTTATTATTATCATTATTATTATTATTATTATTATCATCATCATTATTTTTATTATTATTATCATCATCATCATTATCATCATCATCATTATCACTATTATCATCATCATCTTTATTATTATTATCATCATTATTATCATTATTTTTATTATTATCATCATCATCACTATTATCATCATCATCTTTATTATTATTATCATCATCATTATTATCATTATTTTTATTATTATCATCATTATCACTATTATCATCATCATCTTTATTATTATCATTATTATCATCATCATCATCATTTTTATTATTATCATCATCATCATCATCATCATCATTTTTATTATTATTATCATCATCATTTTTATTATTATTATCTTCATCATCATCTTTATTATTATTATCATCATCATCATTATCATCATCATTATTATTATTATTATTTTCTATGCTTACTTCATGTTTATAGTGGTCATCTCAACTCTTCCACACTTTTCGCAGTATCTTTGTAGATCGGTTAAGGTAAAAGGCCGGGTGAATTTCTAATTCATTCAGTCTCGATTCTAGTGTTTTGTGCACAGTTCCTTGTACGCAGATGATTACGGGAAGTACCTGAAATTTCTTATTTCACAGTCATCATTTTTGTCAATTCCTTTTCCTATTATTCTTACGTTTTTTTTTTCTCCTTTTCTTTTATCTTCAACCCATGGCCCGCTTGCACAGTGATACAAATCTTACTAAGAGAAGAGGTAAATTCCAACCTTTACCAAGGTTATTTATACGTAAGTGAATACAACGAACCCAACTGAAATTAGAACTCGGCTCTCCGATTAACAATTTCGAGCCATTATCCATTATCCACCCACACATCCAAGGTTACAACACCTGGTACTCCCAAGCGGTCACCCATCTAGATACTGACCTGATTCAACGTTGCTTAACTCCGGTGATCGTACGGGTACTGGTGTTTTAATGTGATGTGGTCATAAGCCCTTGATCTAGTTGAATTTGAAATCCCCAGAATTTGATTATTATCATTTCATGTATTTTGAGGTTTACTTCTCATATCGGCAGCATCTTCTTGGGTATTTTTGTCGATCTCATTCAATTCCTGCAGTCATCTCCCCTTTATGGTCGGGTATTGAAAACGGGGGTCAAGTTAAAGTAAGTCTCCTAAAAATTAGTATTTTCATTTCAACTTCAGCTGAATTCATTTCGTTTACCCCTCTGCCCTAACTCTCCTGAACTATTTACAAAAAGAGAATGTTCTCGGTGCTCCATATATTATGGGCACAGTCAATGCATCAAGCAGGCACAGTGGATAGTAATGGATAGCGGCTCGGATTGAGGAATCGGAGAGCCGAGTTCGAGTTCCAGTCGAATCCATTACATTCACTTACGTGCTAATACCCTTGGGAAAGGTATGAATCCTCTTCTTCTCCCCCCAGCTATGGATAAATAGCAGGACAGATTGGTAAATAACAGGACGGCAACTGGTCTACCGCAACATACTGCGGGAGAAAAATCTGCCTCGTCAGTCATGTATCGAAAAGATACATGATCACCTAAGCGTGTATCCCGTATGGCACATAACTGACTGACTGACACTCCTGCATTCTTTATATATTTTTGTACTTCTGGAGAGTACCTTGGGAAAGATATGACTCAATTTCTTCTTCCCCTCAGCTATAGGTTAAATATTAGGGTAGAATGGACTCTATAAACTCGGTTGGTAGTAACTTTAAATTTAAAACTGTGTAGAAGACAACGGGAGACCGCTTTATAAACAATTTTGGCAGTATGCAGATATTAACGAAACGGAATCTGTAGAGGGCCATGATTGCCTAAAGTAGCTGGCACTTAAGGAGAAGGAGAGAGGTTACGTGGTGCATATTAGTTGAAACATTTGTGTACAATATTGCGTAACTTGATTCTTTAACAAAGAGAACACTTTTCAAGAACATAAATGCTTTCCATCCCTTTTACTGACTCCCATGTAGGGCATCCGGAAGATATTTGGCGTGCGGGGCAGTTTTGTCAGAAAGGGCATTTTACAATGTGCAAGGTGTCCATAAAGTCTCTTTACAATTTTAAAAAATATATTTAAAAAGTAATTGATCAGTAATTATCAAAGTTTTTAATCACATTGCATTTGTGGATTACAGGTGTCCTGTTGATGAAAGAAGCACTGTCAAATGAACCCCTAACATTTCCAGACCGGTGAATTGGAAGGATGGCCCAATTCTCTCGCCACCTCGTTCACTAGATATCACTCCCCTGGACTTCTTTTTTATGGGGTTATGTTAAAGATATCGTGTATCGAACAAAGATACGGGACATCATTGATCTAAAGCAAAAGATCACTGATGCCATTGCCATCATTGATGAGGCTATGCTACAGCGAACATGGCAAAAAATTAAGTACAGTCTTGATGTATTTCGTGAAACTAATGGCGCCCATATAAAGGTGTATTAAATTTAGAAAACTTCAATATCTACACTTCATTTTGTAACATTTTCCACATATTTCTCTGTTAATTTGCTTTTTCAATAAATGCTTTAAATTGTAAAGAGACTTTATGGACACTCTGTATTTTTGCAGCGAGTTTGCAAAATAATTACAAATGAAAAGCGGGTATACAGAAGGTCAAATAGAAGTGTAAAATGCAATCAACAGTTAAAGTGTTTTTGAATATGACATCAAGCATAAAAGCGGCGAGAACTTATTTCTAAAAGCTGACATCTTAATCTTTCTCTTTCTAATAATTTTACATTTTAAAATGTTTCTTAAAATAGTTTCCCACGTTTTTTCTGCACTAAATTCTTTGGCGATTTTCTTACAAAATAAGTTATCCATTTTGTTCTTGTGCATGGCATCAAACATTTTTATTGTTCATACTGTTGGCGGCCATCTTTGGACTTATCAGCAGAGTTGTATCGACGTGAAGGCACGCTACAAATCAGTCTGTTTTCTCGTCTTAAACATATTTGCTCTTTTCCGATGTTTATAGTTATTGAAGAATTACAAATGGCGCCGTGCATGACGCGCATACACCGGGATATTTGTATTTCTTCAACAACTATAGAGATAAACTATGGTTTATAACGCAGCTACGCTGAGCGTACCTTAGTTACAGTTCAATTGTGTGTCTCAGCAGGGAATACATATATGTTTGAGGTTAAATTTTTCCTTCTCCTAAACTGGTTCAGCTGCTAAGAAAGTCGATTCACTGTGTCGAGCGAGAGAATTCTTCTCTCCTGAAACTCTCTTGCATATCTATAAGTCTACCATTCGTCCATGCTTAAAATATTGCTGTCCCTGCGCTTAACTTGGAGCTTCTTGATAGGATCCAAAGAATAATCAGCAATATTATTGGTCCTGATCTGGCGGCTCGGCTTCATACACTTGCTCACCGCCGTAAGGTTGCCTCTGTGCTTTTTTTTTTTTTTTTTTTTTAATAAATACTTTCATGGTAACTGCTCGGATGAGCTCTTTGCTATGATATGTGGAGAGAAAAGAATAAATTATTGTTTTATTCCCCTCCCCGCCCACAGATAATGAATTGTACATATGGGGACTAGTTAGGCTTTTCATAGAGACAGTGAGGTATTATGGTGGGTGTAGTAAGAAAGGTACGTACGAATGTATTGTTTTGGTGAAAGGAATATTGTTTGTATGATTGGGTCAGTGTTTGTGGCTAGCTAAGTTTAAAGTTAAGTCAGAAGGAGACCGTTCTATTTCTCCATTCCCCGTTTTGGCATTGTGTCTCATTTTCTAAACCTAGCAGAAATAAATATCTCTCTTTGCTATGATACCTGGAGCGTATCAATTTGAGCGCAATACTAGACTGGTGGCGAGATCGCATCAATTTACAATTGAGCTAGCTAGATATAGCCGTAACTTCTATGCCAGCACTTTCTTTTCTCGCACCTCTCGCTTGTGGAACTCCCTTGCAGCTTCATGCTTTCCAGCCAACTTTAATCTGCAAAAATTTAAATGCAATATCAAACGCCTGTTTCAATGTTTCTGTTCCTAATTCGTCCATACTCTGTTACTCCATTGCGTGCTAACATTTGTACTGCTTTGCTAGGAGTGATACCGATTTTTAAAAAAATCGACAAATAAGTAACTGATGTCTCTCTCTCTCTCTCTCTCTCTCTCTCTCTCTCTCTCTCTCTCTCTCTCTCCCCTCAATAATTGCAAATCGGTTCGACCAATTACAAAATCTAACCTAATGATCAAACATCACCGTATTACACACACACACACACGATATATATATATATATATATATATATATATATATATATATATATATATATAAGCGGAGAGCGTATATTTTTTCTCTAAAAGATTTCTCGAATATTCAGACCGGCAGACGAAAATAAATAAATATACTGTTTAATAAATAAAACGAAGCGTTTACACAAATACAAATATTCACTAAAAATAACGTTTTAATAACACACACATATATATATATATATATATATATATATATATATATATATATATATATATATATTTCATATATATCTGCTTTATATATATATAACAAAAGGCTTAAACACTAATATTCCATGGTCATAATTTATTTCATAATTTAGAATATTAGTGTTTAAGCCTTTTTATTATATCCTTACTCTGTCCTGGACATTGAGTTCTACCTGGATTCTGTCTACCATTTACCCGTAGCTTGTAGTGGTGGGGAAGAAAAAGAGGATTCTTACCTTTCCCAAAGGTATTAGTACGTAAGTAAATGTAATGGATTCGACTGGAATTCGAACTCGGCTCTCCGATTCCTCAATCCGAGCCGCTATCCATTACTCCACCGTAAGTCTTCTAAAAATGTCCAGTAGATTCGTTCCGCAGATTTCTGTTACATCATCTCGTTTACTCCTTTCTCTCCTAATTTTTCTAAACCCTCTACAAAAGTAACTGAGAATATTCCTAGTGCTCTTCCGATTATGGGTATGACCACACCTTATTATTATTATCTAAACCTCTTTCAAAGTAGTTTTATTTCTTTTTTTTCAATATTAATAATCGTCATTTTTAATTGTATATGTCTTAATTTGAACAAATTTATTCAGTTTTGTATTATCAAAACGTTGCGACCGTGTACTCTCCGACCTTGAAGTCTCTATTTCTGACATGAGGTATTGTAATTATTTTACATTATTTATATTGTTCGGACTTTTGTCCTCATCTTTATTTCCTTATTGCCTTATTCACAACGTTTCAGTCGTTGTACGCTCCGGCCTTCCTCAGGTGATTGGAATTTCGAACTGAACACTTTCTTTCGTCCACCTGGATACATTGTTCTATTTCCAAGTGCCATGCCTCTTCCGGATGTCTCAGTTATCTCCCTTTAACCCAGCTCTCCAGATTTTTGTTCACTATTGCAGTGAACTTGAACCAAAGAGTTTTGAGTTCAATATCTAAATGGTGATGAGTGAGAAGACAGCACGCTAAGAAAATGACGTTGGTATACATATATACAAAGCTCAACATGCCTATCATATCATCCAGACTTATAAGTGTATTCACACACACATATATATATATATATATATATATATATATATATATATATTGCCTCGGGGTATTTTGATAGGCTCCAGAGGCGGATATGCAATATAATTGGCCCTGCTCTGGCATCTCATCTACAGTCACTTTCTCACAGACGCACCGTCGCCTCTCTCTGTCTTTTTTTCACAAATACTTTCATGGCCTTAATTGCTCTGAGGACTGCATTCGCTGGTTCCCCCAGACTTCATGAGTTCAAGCGCCCTACGAGGCTGGCATCTCGCTCTCCCCTTCACTGTCAAACTCCCTAAACTTCTAGCCTAATAGCTTCATGTTTCACTTCTCACTCCTGGAACTTCTTGCCCTTCATGTTTCCCTGAGCTATAATCTCCAACTATTCAAATGTAAAGTCAATCGACATCTCTAGTTTCCTTAGAATCCTATCCACTACCAATCTCTCATCCTTTCTTCATCACTCCTATCTAACTTGCTACAAATCTGTAACCCCTTCTCTAGTTGCTTCTCGCCTTGCTATAAAAAAATACCATAAACCCGATTGCAGATAGCGTGAAACTATCATTCATCAATCCATCTTATATATATATATATATATAATATTTTATATAACAAGGGCACCACAATAACAATCAGTTATGCTGGTAGTAGACATCCAGTAAAATACGGCTTCTCCATATATCTTTTTACACACACGTACACATATATGTAATATATAAAAACATACACATATGAACGATTGCAAAAATAATTTTCAAAACCCACTTTTCCTCTTGTATATAAAATAACATCCATACATTCGCCTTGAAAAGTAAAAGATGAAACAGGTTGGCTATATTTTTCATATACATATATATATATAAATAAACATTATATATATAATATACATACATATATATAAACAATCATACATATACATACATATATACATAAAACATATGCTATGCATATGTACAATGTATGGACACACACACACATATGCATATATATATAATATACACATATACATTTACACGTATAACATATGTATATATACAACATACATGCATGTGCATGTGCGCGTGTGTGTGAAAATGCAATTTTTCAATGCGTGTGTGTGTGCGTGTGTGTGCGTGTGTGTGTGTGTGTGCGTGTGTGTGTGTGCGTGTGCGTGTGTGCGTGGCAAACAATAACACTTTTTGCCTCTTGTATATAAATAACATCTTACATATATGCCTTTGAAAAGTAAAGGATGAAACGGTTATATATATATAATATTTTTATACACACATATACAATATATTTTATACATATATATTTACAATTACATTAAAAAAACAATAATATACATTAAAACATATAAAAACATAATATTTTAATTTTATTATATATATATATATAATTATATATATAATATAACATATATAAAATATATATAACACATATATAAAATATACATATATACAAAAACATATATACAATATATATAATATATATACAAAATATAAAATTCATAATATATATATACACAAATACATATTAAAAATAATACAATTTCATAATTTTAAAATAAATATATACATATAAAATATATAAAATATACACACATATATATAATTACATATATACAGATTCACACTATTTATATATAAAATTTTATTGTAAAGGAAATTTTTCACAAAGTATATTTAAAAAATAAAAATAAATGACATTTTTGATCCTTTAAATAGTGTAAAATATTTCAATTTATTATTAAAATTTTACAAAGGTTTTATTCAAAGGGATAAATAAATGAAGAAAATTTTTTGGATAATATATTTCTTGTTGTTTTTATTATTAAAATTTTTATTATTATTATTATTATTATTCCCTTTTACTTAAATTTCTTTTAAAATTTTTCCTTAAAATTTATTTATATTCTTGTTATTTAAAAAATTTTTTTTCAATTAAATTTAATAATTTAAATTCATTATATACCTTTAAAAATCCTTTATTCATAAAATTACAAATCTTTTCCCTGTTTCCTTTCTTTCTAATTAAAAAACAAATTACATTTTATTTCCCCTATTTAACCCCTAAAATAAAAAAATTATTTTGGGTTTGTTAATTATTTAAATAATAATTAAACATTAACTAATAAACCCAAATTTATTTTTTCATTTACCAAAAAACCATTAAAAAACAAATACAAATAACTTTAAAACAATAACAAATAATTTTGGGAAATCACAATAAATTTTTTATTTTCTTTTTTGCCCTTTTTACTCTCTTTTTTCCCCGTTCAAAAACACTAATATAAATGTAAACAACATTCCCTTTTAAACAATATAAAATTATTTATACATTTTTACATTAAAATTCTTTTTCACATTAAAACATTATTTAAAAATTTTTTAAAATTAAAAACAATTATATAACCCCTATAAATTAATTAAAACAATAAAACACAAAAAAAAAAATCAATGTTTCATTACTCCTTTTTTGTAAAGGAAAATTGGGAATGAATACATATAATTCCCTTTAAACACACAAGACTCAACCCCTATAGGGGTTTTAACACACACAAAACAATATAAAAATATATAAAGGGAAAATATATATTACAAAAAACAAACCAAAATATATATTTTTAAGAAAATTAATACAAAATAATTTATAATACATAAAAATTATTGAAAGGTAATAAATAATATTATATTAAACTTTGTATTACAATACACACATATATATACATAAACATACATATATACATATATATACATATACATACATATATACATATATACATACATATATACATATATACACATATATATATATACATATATGCATATATATATATACATATGCAGACATACATATATACATACATATATATGCATATATACATGCATATATGCATATATATACATATATATGCATGCATATGTACATGCATATACATATGCATATGTATACATGCATGCATGCATGCATGTATGCATGCATGCATGCATGTGTGCATATGCATATATACATATATATACACATATATATGCGTACGTGTGTGCGCACATATGTATGCGTGTGTACATGCGTACATATACATACACGTGTGTATATGCGTATATATACACGCATACATACATACATACATATATACATATACATACACACATATATATATATGTACACGTATGCATACACGCATATACGTATCTATTTATATATATATATTTTATTGTGAGGACAATCTTTTTCACAACACGTACAGATGTTATAATGATCATCAAAAGTGACATTTTGATCTTAGGTATAGTGTAGAAATATTACACTTTATTATTATTATACAGAAGTGTTTATTCATACATAAATAATACTAGCATTTTTATGGATAATATGATTTCTCTTGTTGTTGTTATTATTATTATTATTATTATTATTATTATTATTATTATTCATTTTACTCTCAATTTCGTAATTATTTATTTCTATTTCCGATGTTATGATGTTTCTTGTTATGGCAACTTATTTCTTCAGATTAATTTAGTTAGTTAAGTACCGTACGTGATATACGCTTGGGTGATCATGCCTCTTTTGATTCATAACTGATTGAGCAGACATTTTCCCGTTGTATGTTGTCCTTTCTTTCTTTCTAGACTGGTTGCAAACAAAGCCATATGGCTCAGTCTGTCCAGCTATTTAACCCATATATTTGGGGAGAGAAAGAGATGTATTGGTGCCGTTTCCCAAGGTTATTTGTGCGTAAGTGAATGCAACGAACCCAACTGGAACTGAAACCAGACTCCCGATTTTTCATTCCGAGCCGATAACCATTACACCAAAACACACATCCTACGGAATAATCAGTAAAAACAAATAACAAGACCCGTGTTTTGGCAAATGGCATCAATAAATTTCATTTCTGTCCTTTGCCTGCCCGCTGCTGCTGCTGCTACTTCTCTTTCTTTTTGTCTCCGCAGTTTAAAGCATCGTTGATAGTAGTCGTAGAAGTGTTATGGTCGCAGTCGCCGTCGTCGAGCAATATAGGAATTAATTTTGCGACATGTCGCCTCCTACACATGGTGGCTAAGAATTGTTTTGCACACACAAGTGAGAAGGACAGCATTTTGATGATAAGGGGACATGCAATAAACAGGGACTTCATGATCAGACCCATATGGACACATCCGTGCGAATGCAAGGCAGATACAAAACACGGATGGAGAGAAGAAAATGCAATGTTTCATTCACTTGTTGAAATATGAAATGTGGTATACATGAATACGACTAAGTGCGTAATCTCCCTTTCACACGCACGTACACAGAGACTCCCACGCACGTATACGGGTTAACACACACACACACACATATATATATATATATAAAATATTATATATACTATTACAACAAATAACAATAATAATAATAATAATAATAATAATAGTATATTTTGGCCATAAATATACATAAATATAGAGTTTCATGGACGATACAATATCAGGTGCTGATCAAAACAACATAGATGCAAAATTTAAATATTGATATTTATATGTACACATATATATACAGTCTATTTAAAAGGATCAAATCATATATATATATATATATATATATATATATATATATATATAAACAAATATTTATATATATTTATACATATATGTATATAGATTTATATATAAATATATATATATATCAAGATTTTTATATGCAAATATAGACATACATATATATATATTTATATATATAATCAACATATATATAAACATTTATATACATATATGTATATAAGTACATATATATATATAAATATTTTATATACACATAATTATTTATATATAAAATTACGTATACATGTATATGTATATATATGTACATATAAATAATTATATATATATATATAAATATTTATAGATAAATATATATTAATATATATATAAACACATAAATATATATATATATACACACATACATGTATATATATACACACACATACATATATATACATACACATACATACACATACACATATATATAAATACACACATACATACACACATATATATAAATACACATACATATATATATATATATATATATATATGCATATACACATATAAAGTTATATATATATACATATACAGACATATATACATATACAGTATATATATATATACACAAGACATATATACATATACAGTTATATATATACACACAGACATATATACATATACAGTTATATATACAAAGACATATATACATATACAGTTTATATATATACACAGACATATATACATATATATATATATATACACACATATATATATATACAAACATACACACATATATACAAACACACATATCTATATACATACACCTATATATATATACATATATGCATACGCATATGTATACCTACACATATATAAAGACACACACACACACATATATATATATACACACACACATATATATGCATACACATATATACATACTCATATATATATCCATAGACATATATATACGCATACACGCATGTATATATACATACACATATAAATACATACCTACACACACATACACACATATATATATATATATATATATATACATCTATATATATATATATATATATATATATATATATATATATATATATAGTTGCGTTATATATATTACACACACACATAACCGAAAAAGAAATATATATATACAGACATAAATACTTATAGATATGCATGCACATGAATAAATATTTCTTTTTTGGTTATCTGTGTGTGTAATATATACAACATAACACCACTATACTAATACACGCACACACACATACACAGTCGATAAAAATATACACTTTTACGTGCACCAGACTTTCTATGCTCCTACATATAAAACGTAAATATTGGGTTGTGTGTACTCTGTATACATGCATACAGTCATATCATATTACTATAGATGTTATTTACATACATATGTATGTATGAGCATGTGTAGCTAAGTGTGGATATGCTTACCTTTCAGATATTTTATATATGCTTCCATTTTATATACAATCTGTCTGATTGCTCCCACCCACGTTTAATGATTGTCTACATATGTTACACTACTGACGGCTTACTAAATAAATGTTTATCCTTATATAGTTTGCTTTTCTTTTCTTTCTTTCTTTCTTTTTTTTTAACAATATGCTACTCGGAATATCTTTTCTACAAAACTTATATTTTAATTATCTTTCATCGGTTGCTTTGTTTTCTTAAACAAAACTCTCATCTCATGATATAAACGTTTTTTTTTTTTTTTTTTTCTTTTCTTTTCCAAGATCTGGTCCCTCTCTTGAGTCAGAATATGTACTAGGAACGGAAAGAAAACAATATTTAAAGGGAAAATAATTCAAGCTTTCTCATTTACACATATGTCCAAGCCGACTGCGTGCGGGTTCGATATTTAGAGCAAGGAACATTCATTAAAATGCGATCAGTGATTAATGAACAATACACATTTTGATAATCACACATTGAGTCAGGAGTTGATTTTAAAAGAAAATGTGAAACACACGTTTTTATTGGGTGTCCGATAGTTTCATGCCCTAATCAATGTACCAGCTTAGAATTCTAGTGCTAGAAAGGAGTTGAGCGCCGCCAATCATCGCAGCTGCCCCGAAAGATTATATAAATATCCCAACAAACTAAATAGATTATATAGAATTTTTTTTCCGTGAAATTATGAGTACGTATTAAGTCAGATTCAAACCTAACCATACAAACACAAAAAAGAGATACAAATTTAAACACAAGAAAAAAAGAAAGAAGAAATAACTTGGATGCAATGATTAAATCGACGTTTCTCGAAACGACGAATTCAATTTCACCCATCTACACATCGGATACGAAATGAACGCCGAAAATGCGTGTAAACTCACACCCACATAAAACACGTGAATAGCGCGCCTGCCACAGAGCAGCATCCCGCAAGAAAAGAAGCGTCTCGCAAGCCATTACAAGTGAGTTCGATCCCACCCTTTACTTCCTTGCGGGTCTATGTTAAATGCAGTTTATATCTACCTTGTCACAATTCTATATACATCTATTGATCACAGATTTAGGCATCGTCCTCTGGAAGGAAATCTTTAAGGCTTGAAATACGATACCCCACTCTTCAGCTGGGACATATGTGAATATATAGCATATGTAGGCTCTGCATTAGTTATTCGGGTTCAATCAGAGCCGGTCTAGAGACCATATAGGTATCTAAGTAAGTTTTTCGAGTCTTGTACCACAATCAACATACTTGTAGAATATATTTTATCCAAGAAAATAAACATGTGCATATGTATAAAATACAATGTTTTAAATATATATATATATATATATATATATATATATAATGATTGTAAAGAAATATAAGTAGATACTTGCCGTTTGTTGTTTTTTTTTTCTCTGTTAAGTTTTAGAATAAAGAGGAAACTACTTTTTTCCAGGAACGACGCTGTTTCATAAATTAAATACTACAATCTAAAAAAAATATCTGTGTATCACGTCTCTGAAGTTTTCAGTTGTAAATCTCTTTCTGCTTTGCGTATGGTCCTTTTCTTTTTAAGTAGGCGTGAGTGTGTGTGTGTTTTTTTTTTTTTCTCTTTCTCTATATCTCGGCAATATCACTTTTTCTCGGCCTTGTAATAAAAAAAAAACGTACAAAGTATTTACAGCTTACAGTGAGCACGCTCCTGCGTTCCTACTTGCCTGAGAAAAAATACTGACTGCTGGTTACGTGCGCGTTTATATAGTTTCTATTCTCATTAATATTCATGCGTGTAGGAATATCAGGTGGAGGGAAGAATGAGGGAACTAGATTGTGATGCGGTCGTGGTAGAGGTAGAAAGGTAAGTAACAGTGCGCGAGTAAGAAGGAAAGAAAGAATGAACGAAAGTGAGAGAAGAAAGGAAGCCTAACAGAAAGATTGTAAGAGGACGAAAGGAAGAAAGAGGTTAATAATAATAATAATAATAAAAACTGTGCAAACGAATAAAGAGTCAGTGAATTAGCAGCGGATAAATAATTTTATTTCTTTATTGAACTGCTTCTGCTGTTGGTAGTGTTCTGGTTGTAAAAGTGACCAGGCTGTTACCCGTGTTGAGAGCATATTTGCTAGTGCGCATTTAGAACGGTGTAGTGTGGCAGCAGTGATGGAAGGTTTATCGTTTTAAATGGTGACTTTACCAGTGGCAACAGATGGAATTCATATCGGTACATTCAGTGGTCGACTTCTTACGTTCGAATAATATGAAGACAGATCCGATTTTTTTTGTTTATATTAATTTTCGTTTCGTTTATATATATATATATATATATATATATATATATATATATATATATATATATATATTTGGTTGGATAGATGTGAGTTTGTGACCCTGGGTTTCACGCTACATATATATATTTATTTATATTTATATACACTTTTCACACACACACACACACACACACACACACACACACACACACACACACACACACACACATATATATATATATATATATATATATATATATATATATATATATATATATATATATATATTATATTATTATAGCTATGGCGAACTATTTTCGGGTCCGGAGAATACGACTGATATTGTCATATAAGCTAAACGTGTCCCGTCCATTTTTAAACAAACTAACTGACTTTTACGTCCTCAAACCACACTGATCAGAAATTGTGAGCTTTAACTAACACTGTTTAGTGTTTAACAAATCTCCAGATGGTAAAAATGGATGTCCCATTTAGGCAAAAACAAAACAAAACAATGTGACGTGTGTAAGACAGTGTTAAGTTAAGAGGTTTACATTATGACAAAGGATAAATTCCTCAGTAATACAAACGATAAAGAAATGCTATATGAAATATGAAAACTTTTAATGCTTTACACATCCCCCCCCAAAAAAAAATACATGTGTACTGAAAGGTTCAAGGTCCAGCTGTGAAGAGTTTAAAAGAAAAAAAAAGATACAAATTTTGATGATTTATTTTGGTCAAATTTTAAGAATTGGGTCGAACTGTGGACTTTTCAGCACCCCCTGCTCGTAAAAGTTGTTAATATTTCAGTCATTGAACTATAAATTAGATCATGTGTGTATTGGAATTAATTAGTAAAATACGCCGGGATAGCTTTATCGTCAGAGAAAAGGGTTCAAACTTAAGAGGTCATTGATTTCATCCTCAGAATGAACCATGAAAACCAAGTTTTAAAGAAAGCCAACGAATTTTTTTCTTCTTCTTGTAAACACTTATAGCAAAATTATCTGCAACAAAAAAAAAAAACAACAAAAAACAAAACAAAAAACAAAACAAAAAACAACGAACAACAAAATTTATAATTTAATCTACAATATTTATTCTGGCTTTTAATGGCGTAAGAAGTATGTATTCCGAACAAATGATTCTTATAAGTAAATGATAAACGATCATAATTAATAAAAATTCAATTATCAGGCATGACAGAAACATATTTCTGTATAAAAGAAT
>CAHIKZ030000026.1:1225000-1257500 GCA_903632075.3 Acanthosepion pharaonis
AATGAATGCTGGTAAGACTTTTAATTCACTCACAATCACCTTGCTCTATAAGTCCGGTGGGAAGATACATCATTGTCTTACAACCACTTTCTATTTTTGTATATCTACTGAACTCATTTTTTACTCGTATGCAGAAGGTTCGCTGCCAGTATAGGTTCTTCGTTATTTTAATATACTCCCCAAATATGTCGGAGCAATTCCAACAGATCTTTTTGACGTACTTTAACAAACGCTTTTGCATAATCTATAAAAAAAAAGGTGGGCGTCCTTCCGCATTTGTATTCCGTTTTCTTATATCATTCTGAGCACAAATATCGCATTCCTTGTCTTTAACTAAATCCTACTATTTTTGTCCTATTTTCGGTCTGATTCTGCTGCACGCTCTATTCATCGGAAGTTGGATGATAAGTTTTTATATATATATATATATATATATATATATATATATATATATATATATATATGGCCTGATTGTCCGATGGAGTTCACATTTGTTTGCTGCTGTCTTCTTAAGCAGTGCTATTGAAATAGATCTATTTACGTCTTCCTGTATATCACCACTGTTGTATATTTCATTTATTACGTCTGTAATTTAGTTAATGATGAAATCATCTAAGGCTGTCATCATCTCTATTACAATTCCGTCTAACTCTGCCGTTTTGTTTCTGTTCAACTTGGCCAATGTTGATTCAAACTTCAGATTTTAATATTTCTGGTCCTTCGATATTTATATGCATTGCCCTGGATTTTATGCATCCTGTTGATGAGAATTGCCTTTTGTCTTGCTAGTTCTTCTATTTTTTATGCATATCTACTTTATGTATGTTACTCATTCTTTTTATTTCTGCATTTTTTCATTGAGCCATTCCACTTTAGCCGAGCTGCATTTGTTCATAATTTCTTTGTGCAGATTCCTATATTCCTGATTCCTATAAGGTGCCTCACCTTAGCAGTTTTTGTTTCCTTTTCATCATGTCGAGAATTTTG
The DNA here is from genome assembly GCA_903632075.3 of Acanthosepion pharaonis. NCBI lineage: Eukaryota > Metazoa > Mollusca > Cephalopoda > Sepiida > Sepiidae > Acanthosepion > Acanthosepion pharaonis. The sequence goes on from CAHIKZ030000026.1 coordinate 1,225,988, forward strand.
ACTTTGTTTTTCTTTGGGGGAAGATCTCGATTGCTGATGTTACAAAAGCTTATCTTAATATGTCCCACTTACAATTTTTCAACCTTGTCTTGGAAAAGGGAGAAGTGCCACAGCAGTATAAGAATACTTCAACTGTCCATTTGTATAAGCGCAAAGGGAACAGTTGTGAGTGTGACAATCATAAAGGAATATCTTGTCTTTTGGTTGCTGGCAAAATCCTTGCTCGTATCATCCTGAATAGGCTTAATGAATTTGTCTCAGAATCGGCATTAACAGAGACCCAGTGCGGTTTTCGATCCGGTAGAGGAACTGTGGACATGATCTTTTGTCTCTGGTAGGCTCAGAAAGCATGAGAAGAAAGCAAGGATCTATTTGCTGTTTTTGTAGACTTCACAAAGGCTTTCGATACTGTATCTCGATCTGCTCTTTGGAAAGTTTTGTCAAAATTAGGTATTCCATAAAAAATTGCTCCATATTATTATCTCCTTTCACAAAGGAATGGAAGCTTTTGTAAGGTCGGGGAGTGAGCAGTCGGACGCCTTTTTTTTGTCTCCAACGGTACAAAACCAAGGTTGCGTTCTTGCTCCTCTTCTCTTTGCATTTTTCTTTTCTGCTATGCTTGAAAAAACATTCCCTGACTTAAGTGAAGCAGTCAATGTTGAATTCAGTACAGGTGGAGGTCTATACAACCAGAAACATTTTAAAGCACAATCGAAACTTGGTCTGCAGCTGGTACGCGATCTTCTCTTTGCAGATGATGCCGCCTTATTAGCACACAGCCTAGAAGACATTCAAACTATCGTTGGTAAATTCTCTGAAACAGCAAAAGCATTTGAACTGACTATCCACATAAAGAAGACTGGGCTAATATACCATCCAGTACCAGACAATCAATCTCTCATAAATCCTTCCATATTCATTGATGGTACGGCATTAAAAACTGTTGAGGCATTCACATATATTGGATCAACAGTCTCTTCCGATGGAAAAATGGACAGAGAAATCCAATCCAAAATAGTCGAAGCCAGCACAGCATTCGGTAATCTTAAACACAGGTTATGGAACACCAAAGATGTGTCTCTCAGAATAAAGATCGAAATATACAGATCAGTCGTTCTCTCAACCCTTCTCTATGGTGCTGAAACTTGGACCCTATACCGCAAGCATATAAATCAACATGACGCCTTTCACATGCGCTTGTCTTCGTACCATATTCGATATATAATGGGATGACAGGGTCAAGATTGTGCAATACTGAAGAAATATAACAATATCACAGCCATTGAAACCATTCTAGCAAAGATACAACTTCGGTGGGTTGGTCATGTTGAGTGAATGGATGAGCATAGCCTTTCAAAAAAGGTGCTGTATGGACAACTACCAAACTCCAAGCGTTCAGTTGAATGTCCACTCTTACGCTACAAAGACAAATTGAAAGACAATTTAAAACGTCTCAATTTTGATCTAAAAACCTGGAAAGTCCAAGCATCAAACCGGAAGGAATGGCATAAGACGTGTTTCATTAAGTTAAAGCATTTCGAAGACAGTAGACTGAAGCACTGTGATTAGCTTCGTCAAGCTCTGAAGCAGAGACGCCATCAAAATCCTGCCTCAACAATTTTCATCTCTCAGTGTGGCTTTATTGCCCGCAGCAAGGCTAGGCTAGTATCACACTTAAGAAAGCACAAATGAAATATGTCTTTCCCTTTCCTGATTTTCTCCACAATAGTCCCTGCTAGCATGCATAAGTGTAAAAGAAAAGGCACCATCCAATGCTGAGCCTCATTTATCGTTCACGATAAGAGATTCCATTATATATATATATATATATATATATATATATATATATATATATATATATATATATATTATTATTATTATTATTATTATTATTATTGTTATTGTTATTATTTATAACTTTCCGGTGCACAATGATTAACCACAAAAAATAGTTTCAAGTGTTTGCATGCCATCATCAGGCAGCCGGCAGCTGTTATTTATTATTATTTTTTCTTTGTAAAATGGATATTTTCAATCGATTAATTAACTATATACTGATAGTAATATATATATATATATATATATATATATATATATATATATATATATATATATATATATATATATATATATATCAACCCTTGAAGTTATACAAATATTAAAATTGAAAAACCTAATAATGTAACCATAGTATCACTTGACGTTGAAAATTTGTTCATTAACGATTCAGTTAGAGAAACCTTTGACATTATTATTATTAAATATATATATATATATATAATAATTCATCACTACCCCCAGTAAAAATTAGTCTAAAATATAAAGAAAATTATTTTTAACCTGTACCACTGAAGTCCCATTTTATGATCACAGAAATAACGTATATGTGGAACGTGATGGTGTTTCACTGGGTTCAGGTTTGGGTACAACCTTCAGTAACTTCTACATGGCCAACCTAGAAAATAATTATATTTAGTACCACCAAAAAAACCCTCCATCTACCTAAGACATGTAGATGATATGCTTATTTTAGTTAAAAACATAGAAGAAATAATGGAACTCAAAAAAAATCTTTCGAAAACACTACGTCCTCAAGTTTACATACAAACTCAAAGATAACAAAATCCCTTTCCTTGAAATATTAATAGACACAAATAGCAACACATTTACTACCTCTCTATGTATAAAAAACAAACAGAAAAAACACTTGCACTATCAACTATAAGAGTGAATGTCCAGATTACTACAAAATAACACTTACACAGAATTTAATTAACCGAGAACAAATTAATTCTTCTACAAAAAGATTTTCTACAATGAACTAAAAAATATTAAGTACATTAATAATGACTTCCCAACCCACATTGTAGATGAACAAATAAGACGATATATATATAAAAAAAAAATTAACATGCGTCAAATAGAATATAGTACTTCCCAAAGGACACTAAATATATCAAACTACTATATTTTAACCAGATGATAACTACTGTTGTTCATGATGACGGTCGTCTTCGAGTATAGAATCCAGAGGTTAGCAGTGAATATTTCGAAGACAGTAAGAAAGCGTTGTTCAGGTTAGCAGTGGATATTTTGGTAAAAGTAGCAGAGAGTAGTTCGTCCTTCTGTTTCTCTTCGCCTGACAAGCTGGCACTGGACATTCGGGTAGAGTAAACAAAATGGCCGAGTAAACAAAAAGACGTAGAATGTTCAATCTGTCGTGTATAAAACACGACGGATTGAACATTCTACGTCTTCTGATTGGTTAACCTTCTATTGGTGGACTATAAAGTGAGTCAAGTCATTTGGGCTAGCTCACTAGTTACATAGTATACACAAAAATCTGCAACAACTACAAGCAGGATGAATAATTCATAAAGAATCTTATTCTTACTAACATATCTTCAATGGATTCTAATAAAAAATTAAATTAATCATATATTATAAAAAATACAATACAACTAATTTAATGATTCGCAATAACTCCTCCCCACTAACTGATGTATTATGTAAAACCAACATTATATAACGATTTAAATGTCCCTTGGAAGAATGTATCTCCGACAAAAAAATCAAATATATATGTTGGGTATATTACAAATACACTAACAAGAAGGCTTTCACTCCACATGTCTGACAATTCGTCCATTGTGAGACATCTACAACAACATTCCTGTCCACATTCACAATGCAAAAAATTACTAATCGACAACACAATTATCCTACACCATGAAAACAACATATTCAGATTACATATACTAGAAGCAATTTATATTAAAAAAAAATTAAATCCGACACTGAACAGAATCAACTATGAATACTGAAGTAATGTTTTGAAATGCCCGTAAAGGAACAGTTTTTTTACGATTTAATGCGCGCATGGCCATGACATTATAACATAGAAAAAAATCCATAATTTTTTTCACGTTCTAATGAACGCTTAGCACATTGTCAACCATTTTGCATTTAAAAGCACAATAAAAAAATACGGTAATAGATAACGCATAACTTTGTAACAATACTTGTACAAATGAACAACATATAGTTTTGTAATACTTCCACCCCTGAAGATCGAAAGTACTTGGGAAATGAAAACAAAATAAATTTAAACAGCTGTAGCACATTTCTCTCATCCATTAACATCAATACACGGAAGGTTATTCGTGAGTATGAACGGATTTTATTAAAAATTAACAAACATAATGTCTGTAATTTATTCAATCAGACACACACACACACACACACACACACACACACACACACACACACATATATATATATATATATATATATATATATATATATACATAGAGAGAGAGAGAGAGAGAGAGATAGATAGATAGATATAGATATTATGAAATGGACAAAGTCCGACAATTATTTTAAGACATTTTTATATTTATACATTCTTTTTTATAGATGCAAATATTTAAGTAAATGCTCTGTTTACAATAAACCGAAACGTTCCTCTGTGGCGAAATCGGTAAAAGCACGTCAGGCTATATGACGATTCGGTATAGGATACAGGTTCGATTCCTGTCGGACGAGGCACATTTTCTATGACAATTTCTTGGATATTCAGACCGGTAAATGTTGATAATAGTGTTTTTAATATATATATATAGCTTTCTTTCTATCTATCTTGCTCTCTCTCTCTCTCTCTCACTAATTTCGTAATGTGCCAGTTGTATTGCCCGATTTTTTTAATGAGGTACCAGTCGTGTGCTGTTTTCACACTTAATCATAGAGTCAACATTTATATACTTATGAGGCAACCAGTGAGGATCGACCTCACTGCTCAATGATAACGTTGACCTAGGCATGTTCGCTAATCATTCTTCTACCCACAAGTCGCAATTACAAATACCATGATTATATAGATTCAAGTGGAATTTTTTTCTTGTAATGCTGATGAAGCGGCGAAATTCGCCTCGGCACTCACCCCAGGTAAACGTTGTTATTCAAGTCTGCCTCTACTGGTATTCTTCCATATTGATTAGCGTTGTTTTCGGAGTGTAATAGTATATTTTCTTATCTTCGGCTGGAGTAGTTTCAAAATAATATTAAGCATAAGTTATCACCCCAAACATTACCTCTCCTTCGTAATGATCATTATTCGGCGCCACCAAAAAAGAAAGAGCAATTTTCCACGGTATTATCGTTAAACCCATTAAACCTCTCTGAAAAATCCGGTGTAGGTCTATTGTGAACTCGGCGTCCTACGAGATCTACGCGGATTGCGCGTTCTAACGAGAAAGTACGAGATTTGAAAGCAGCCATTGAAAACCGTAACTCTGAGACTGTCGCTATTAAAAATGAATGATGAACGCAAAGATCCAGCCTCCTGAAGTGTAACAGCTCAAATAACTACAGACAAAGCTTAGTATCAAACAGAAACAGCATATTCGGCAAACATTCGAGAGTAGAATATAATTGGACTACAAAGGCACCTAATAACGCTGGAAACTGTTGACGGTGTGGCTATAACATACGGCAACATGGATAATTACTGGGCCTATAACTTTTCAACATGGTACAAGTAAGAGCAGCTCAGCCGTTTAACGCGCTAATACGGGATTTTAATGCTATTTTTATTTAGTTGGTTTTTATACGCTATTTATTCCAGCCATTTGTGTTAAACGGTCCGGATCCGATGATTTAATGTTCAATCTGATATTGGCTATTGAGCTGTTATTGACCTGAATACCGTGCTTTTTCGGAAATGATTCAGACGTTTTATTACCTGTCAGACGTGATTGTAACATTAATGAATGTGCTATAATATATTAATTATGAGCGCGATTCTTACTCAGCGCTAGCTAAATTTGGCCTTGTTCCACACTTGTTTTATTGAAATTCATATAAAACATTAAATAGAGAAATATCTAACGCGAATCGATCAGTGCAAAAGTTAAGTGACAATTTTTTTTCCTGTCACCTTGTGTGGTATTCGTTAACAAGTTGTAAAATCAATCAAGTAACCGATTGCTATAGTTAAATGTTTCATGATATATTTCTATAGAAAATATATTGAGTGATTCTAAGCTTATATATCCTGAAAAATATTGATAATAACTTGTTTTGGGATATTTCTTTTTAACGTTAAACCCCCAAGTAAGGCGATAAAGTCGCTAAGATACTAGGGGACTGTTGAGAGTGTAGGAAACTGAGAAAACGTTATTGAGTAGAAAGAACAATAAAAAGAAATAGGATTTAAGTTATTTTACAAATAACACTTGACTTTCTAGTCAATCACTTCGATTCACACGAGTTATAGATTTGTTCAATCCATCGAAATCATAAAACACAATCTGGAATGCCAAATTTATGTTGAGCGACCTTGATAGCATCTGATCGTCGAAAGGAAAAAGTATCTGGTTATTTAGAATAATATCAACAACAACAACAATAATAATAATAATAATAGTAATAATAAAAGTAAAGACATCTCAGGAGAAGTCTGAAAAACGAAGAACGTAAAGAAATTTATTTTCTATAAAACGAGCATGCTAACAATGTATAGAAATATGCTAGAGACCTTCTCGCCGATCCTGAAAAGGAAAACTAGTGGATATTACAAATGCCTTTACTCACAAGTACAGTACATCATATGCTAAAAAGCTGAGGCACTTTCATCTGGAGACTGTGACTCTGCACAGGCCAAGCCTCGGCGATTGGGCGTTAAGGGTCACATGACCGGCAATATGACAGAAAGTCAAATATTGTCCGCACTCTTATCGAAAGTGGCGAAAGAGTGGATAATTTTATTTTACTCATCCTCGTATATATATATATATATATATATATATATATATATATATATATATGAAGAAAATATGAAAAAAAAAAAAAAATCCTGATATGCAATTATGCTGTTTTAATGTTTTAATCGCATATTAGGATTTTTGTTTGTTTTTTCAGTATATTTTTCTTCATACTGTCGGATCTATATCCATATATTTGCTTTTACACACACACATATATATATATATATATATATATATTCTAGCTAAAATACAACTTACGTGCTAATACCCTTAGGAAAGTTCTGAATCCTCTTCTTCTCCCTCCAGCTATGGGTAAATAGCAGGACAGACTGGGTTCTATAGCCTTGGATGGCAACTTGTTTAGGAGAAGGGCAAATCTGAATTCAAGCCCGAAGTGGAGCCCTTAAGGCGGATAGACGGCACTTTGTGCTACCTTCCGGCAACTCCTGCAGCCGCGCTCGTACCAAACTGTATTGGTTTATCCTCTCCTTTGGACCTTGCTAGCCCAGGCTCCATCGTCTCTCGAGACGGACGGACGATGTAATATTGTGTAATTTGTCTTGCTTTCGAATGTTTTTTTTTTACTTAACGTTTTATATATTTAAAATAATTTTAGTTATTTTGGGAAGGGAGCTTCTAAAACACGTAATGTATATAATGTTTATATATGTACAGTATATAGATTCCAAGGGTTGTCATAGCCGGTGTTGATAATGGGGACAAGCTCCCTCCCACTGTCTAAAAATACTTCCGTGGCATGCGTCTGAACTAGCTTCTGACAACTAAGTCCAGCTTCAAATGAGACAACTGAGCCTCATAACCAGGGTTCGATTAGATGGAGCGCGACAACCTAGTAAAGCAGTCCATCTAAGGAAACCCATTATCTTAAAACTCCGCCTCCTTGCAGTCAAATCGGAACGTAGTAAAGGCTAGTAAATCCAGACAGAAGTAAATCCAGACAGAAAATCCGGAGTGGAGTCCCGAAGGCGGTCAATACTGACATCTTTCCGGCAACTTCTGCAGCCAAGCCGTCCCCAAATGTTATGCCCTGTATGTTAGACATTTTCATGACGGTCGTCCTCGAGTATAGAATCCAGAAGTTGGCAGTGAATATTTCGGAGACACTAGGAAAGCGTAGTTCAGGTTCGCAGTGGATATCACAGCAGAGTGTAGTGCTTCCTTCTGTCGTGTTCGCCTGACAAGTTAGGTCTGGTCCTTCCGGTAGGGTAAACAAAGATGGCCGCCTTTATACACGACGGATACAGTGTTCTGCGGCTCCTGATTGGTTAATCTTCTATTGGTAGACTATAAAGGGAAATAAGTCATTTTGACTAGCTCACTAGTCATATACAGTATATACCCCCCCAAAAAAAACGTAACACTGTATTCCTTTGAATTTGTCGTTACAGCCTAGATTGGGGGCCATTTAGTCGGGGTAGCGCATAGCCTCCATATACCATCGCCCAGGTCACACCCAGGACCGAATTTTGAACAGAACGCTCCCTTTATCTCGCGAGATAAAGACGGGTGCCTCCTATAACATTTCAAGTAATAAAAATAAAATACATATTTTTTTATCCCGTGATTCGTATGGACACCATGTGTAGAGCAGCCACAGTAGAAGATAGGCAGGCCGGTTTTGAATTCAATTTTTTTCTTCTCCTAGACCAGTTATAGAACCCAGTCTGTCCTGCTATTATGTCCATTTAGCTGGGTGGAGAAGAAGAGGATTCATAACATTCCCAAGGGTATTAGCACGAAAGTAATGGATCCGACTGAAATTCTCACACTCCACACTGACTCCCATATATATATATGATAGTAGAAAAAAGTCCATTTTATTTCTCGTTGAGAACACAGGCGTTCGATGTTAACACCTTTGCTCATCATGCTTCTATTTGGTCTAAAGGTCTAATAATATACAATAATTTGTGTAGAGGTAGATAAGTTCGCCTATCGTCCGGTTCAAACTCCTCCCTGTCTTTTGAAAAGGAGTAGAGTATTATCTCTTGTTTCCTGTTTAGAGTCGGGTTTCCGGTTCCTTCTAAAGTCTACTTCAAGTCTATTCTTCTAACTTCTCCGTCTAAACTGTGACATTTTATTTACTATTTATTTTTATTTTTCCACAAGAGGTGTAGATAGATTGTCTATCGTCCTGTTCACACTCTTCCCCAGTTTTTTGAACTGGAGTAGAGGCTCATCTTTTGTTTCCTGCTTAAGATTGATTTAATTATTTAGGATTGGGTTTTCGGTTCCTGCTAAAGGCAATTTTATTCGCTTTTACTCCCAGTAGCCCCTTGCATCTTAGTGGCATTATCGCCTTACTTGGAAGGGACGTATTTTTTTTTAAAATATTGTTTTCCTCATTATTAGTGCTATTATTATTATTATTATTGATTTGTCACTCGAATTTCTTTGATTAGTCTATCTATCTATCTATCTATCTATCTATCTATCTATCTATCTATCTCTTAGGGTGTATCAAAAGTATTTTTGTTTTTACAGTGCTTTACCCCAACGCTTACGTCATGTACACAGCTAATGATTATTATTATTATTATTATTATTATTAATAATAATAATAATAATACTTTTATAATAGTGCTTAATATTAATGAGGTAGTCATTGTCTTTATTGCTCTCGCTGAAATACATCGGCAAAAAAAAAAACAGAAATAATTTTAATATAACATGTAATAATAATCTTTGTAATTTAGTTTGTTTTATTTTGTTCGTTTTTTTACTGCATATGAACTCCTTATGGTCCTTTTACGAGACAATTTTCCTCTCCAGAACGTATATTTTAATATCTATAAGTCTACCATGTGTCCCTGCTTAGAATATTGCTACCATATATGGTCCGGTGCCACTGCTATTTACTTTGAGCTCCTTGATAAGATCCAAAGAAGAATCAGCAATATTATTGGTCCTGACCTGGCGACACGGCAGCAGTCACTTACCCACCACCGAGAAGCGCGAGGAAAGACACTGTTAGCATAGAATTTACGGCTGCATCTAGCCAGCTCGGCTGTAAGTTGGTGAGAACTGCGCTTAAATTTGAACAGTCTTCATCAATCAATAATCGTTTTTCTCGCCGCAACTATTGATTCCTGTCTTAATAGCAAGCCTGATCACTTCGATAAGATCAAATAGGCACCTGATCTCAAAAATGAACTAAAATCTGCTGTTAACTGGGGCAAGGAATGACTTGTTAATTTTAACGCATCCAAAAAAAAAAAAAAAAAAAAAAAACAACTTAACAACTTTCTATTAATCATCTAAAAGACTTCTTTTCTAACTTCAGTCAACATGGCTGATGCTAACGTCCAGCAAAGTGACTCGTTGTACCTTCTCGGGCTAATGTTCTCTGCTGACATGAAATAGAAATATTATATTGAATCCATTGCTAGGTCTGCTGCTAGGAAAGTTCGTTTCCGATGTTGCGCTAGACAATTTTCTCTCTGGAATTTATCTTATATATTTATAAGTCTTCTATTCGTCCATGCTTCAAATATTATTGCCATATATGGTCTAGTGCTCCTGCTTTATATTTAAAGATTCTTGATAACATCCAAAGAAGAATCTGTAATTTAATTGGTCCTGACTTGGCATCCCGGTTTCAGTCACTTTCCCACCGCTGTAATGGAGTTCGATGTGCCTGTGTTACAAATACCTTCATCGTAATTGTTCGGATAAGATCTATGGTACCGAGCGTTTATGAATTTAATTGCAGTACGAGATTTTATCAATTTATAACTGAGCTGGCTAGATGTAACCGTAAGTTCTATGCTAAGAGTTTCTTTTCTCGCACTTCTCGCTTGTGGAACTCTCTTCCTGTTCCATACTTTCCAGCCAACTTTAATCTGCAAAAATTTAAATTCAATTTCAATCGCTAACTTGTGTCTTCCTGATCAGTCTTTTCTCTTCCCGCTCATTATTAATGTTTCTGTTCCTAATTCTTCCACACCCTGTAACCCCCTTGCGTCTTAGTGGCTTTACTGCCTTGCTTAGGGTGATACCGATTAAAAAAGAAATTAATGCCGAAATTTAATTTTCTCGGAAGTTTTGAAGTCATAAAAATATATGTTATTCTGCTTTCACACGAGAATCCATGATAGATGATACTCAGCTTTTGTACATATGCATGTTTGTGCAGACATAGTTCCTAGAGGCGGCGATGTGTGTTGTATTCTGTAGTTTTGTTGAAGTTATATTTTGGAATGCAATGATATTTAAGAAATTGTAAGATATTATATGAATGAAAGTCATTTTTCATGTGGGTTGGTTGATTTTGTTTATTGGCATATCAACACCTCTATGGGTTATTTAATATCGAAATGTAAAATATTTTGAACACAGTTGTATACCTTCAACTACAGATAAAAGATATTGTTGGTCATTTTGCTATAAAATGTATTGTTGCTATTTTTTACTATGAAAATGTATTTTTACACTTTCATAGGGTTTAGTTTTTGTTTGGGGTTCACTATTTGTTCAAAACAGGGACCCTAACATGTGCTATCATGGGCCTGGGAACAAGAGCAACTTAAAGGTGGCTCCACGCTTCTCAAAACCTCTAAGCTCCAGATCAGAGACCTTGCTGCCGGATGTACTTTATCGTCATACCCAGGACTATACTAATGTAGTGGATTTATAGATTGCCATTAGAAGTGTACACGCCATAAGATGTGGACAGGTTTTGGAATAAGGCTTCTTCATGTTTATATCTAAAGATTGCTTATGATTTCACTTTATCCTCAACGTTATTGTTATATATTAAAGTGTATCAAAATTATATTCGTTTTTACAGTACTTTATTCCAAAACTTCTCCACATCTTATGGCGTGTACACTTCTAATTGTAATGTATGAATCCACTATATTATTATAGTCCTGGGTATGACGATAAACTACATCTGATAGCAAGGCCGGAGCGTACAACGGCCGATACGTTGGGAATATGGCAATGAAAATGAGGGCAACAGTCCGAATAATGTAAGTAATCATAATACCTCATCTCAGAGATATAGACAGATATATTACAATAATGTTCGATAAAAGAATGAAGTCATAGATAGTGTTTAGATGTGAACATAGAATAAGTTTTGTTTTTAATACCCGCAAAGAAAATGAAACCTTGGATATGATAGATATTCCCAGGATTTTATCATACATACTTTCTTTAGCAGTTCAATAAAAATAATTATTACGACATTATCGTATCCCATTCGACACTCCCTGACTTCTAACATAGCTACAATTTTTTTAAATATATATTTCTATTTTCTACTTTTTGATTTGCTTGTTTGATATTTTTTTCTTTATCATTTTTTTTCTACCACTCCTAATATTCTCTGCTCGAAATCTGATCATCTGCTCTTAGTTTAGAAACCAGCTAAGTGTTCTTATTTGGCCACACTTTGACGTGGAGTTATTTTTACATGTTCTTAAAATACCCATCACAAGGACAGGATCTGTGGACATCAAGTCACGTGACAAGAACCCACCCACTCAGCAATTAAGTAACTATATTATCACAGGCATGCGAGAAGGAGAGAGAGAGCTAGTGTACTGGGTTCGAGCTCAACTCGGATATTATGGCTCCGTATAGGTCTAAACTGAGCCTTGTAAATTTCCATTTTAAAAGATTATTTTATCAGGTGTCAGTGACAGAAGATTGGCGCAACATAGTTTTCTTATCGAGTATTCAACGATATTTTTTCCCAGAGCCGAACTAAGCCTATCAGCATTCGTATATAACCACCTTCCTACGACGTAGGGTGACTATCTGCGGTGTATGTTTAGATCAAAGGCAATAACTGCCGAGTCACAACTAGTTTCACTAGTATTCGCCAATCTTCCCTCTTGAGGGCAATGAGTTTGGAATCCTAATTAGTAGAGGAAAACAAATACTACACATTGATCTCAGCCTGAAAGCAAAAAAGAGGCATCAGTTCAAATGCAATGTCAATCGTTATCTTCTGTCCTGTTCTTGATTGTTCTCACTCCTTTAATAATGTTTTTTTTCTTTTTGTTATGGTCTGGTTCCTTGTACCACGGTGATAGTCCAAGGTAGAACCAATAAAGAAGAACTCGAACACGGATATGGAATAACACAGATATATTACAAACAAGAATATATACAGAGAAGTAGAAAGTGTTAGTACGAACAATCAGGTTTAGTAGAGAAAACAATGTAGTCTCGACCAGTATCACTATTCCAATGTCTTGCAGTAATTGTCTGAACGCGACTCTGTTTCGGACTGCCTCTGACTCGACTTGAACTACTGACTCGACTCGAACTCCTGACTATATTTAGTCACCCGCCCCCACGTGGGCATCCTGTGGCACAAGGCCGGTTTAACGTGGGATCTCCGAGCCCGTGGGCTCAGCCCCAAAATATGCCCATTGAACCCGCATAAACGGGTTCAGGGTCGGTTTACCTCCCCGAAAGAGAATGTGCCCTTCGGCGTAGCCTCCTTCGGGTTCCTCCCCGCCCGAAGGCAGAGAGTTCTACCGATCAGCCTGTCGACCGAGATCGACTCGAACTCCTGACTCTCGCCTACTGATTGAGGCGCAGTATTTATTAAGTATGGAATAGTTCATTATTATTATTATTATGGGTAAGATCCCATAACACTTTTCTATATATCCTTTCACACTCACTAACCTCTTGTGTCTTAGTGGCTTTATTGCCTTGTTAGGGTTGAAAAAATGTGTAAATGTGTCAGCGTCTGTAAAACTTATTTCATATACACATCTAAAAATCTATGATTGTACCATCTTACTATAATTATTAAATATTAGCAAAAGTATTTTTCGATTTTTTACAGACTTTTACACAAAAGCTTATTTCATAGAAACGCGTTATAAAAAATGTAGACGGTGTGAATCACCAGCGTAGCATTAAGACCATCTTAGAATTTTAATTTTTTTTATATTTATGAAATCTACGGGATCATATCTCTGTTACAGACTAAGAAGCTATTAAATGAACAAACTAACGTAAGAACTATGCACGAACGCATTGTTTTATTTAGATTTTGTTGTCCAAATTTAAAAAATTCCTTGAAACGTTATCAGGACACCAGCTTTATCAAACTGGCAACATCTTCAGAGAGCTGTACTCTAGGTTTGTAGGTATAATGGTTATTTACAGTATTTACACTGTTCAGTTTATTGTCTTCATCCTTGTTCCCATATTCAGCAAGTGTCATCAAAAATACCATACGTAGAAGATTACATCAATTCTAATTTTTTCAAAAACAGCAGAAAGAAATGAAACTATATCTGCCCAAAACTGAGTTTAGAATTTTTTTTTTAATGGTACTGACGTGTACCTTGAATTAAATCTCTGAAATAGACGGCCATCAGTTATCGATTCCGATGCTTTAAAAGGTAAAAGAGAACTCGTTTATTGGTACTTGGAAACTTTCAGAAGAAGAAGGACCATCAAAAGAAAGCATATTTAAACCATTACATAAGCATCAAAATCGTACAGCTCGCGTCTCAGGAAGAGACCAAGATGCGAGCTGCGAATTAGAGGCGCCAGAAGCAAGCAAATAGTGACGTATATCTGGGAAATGTTTTAACAGACTAGAGAAAAAGTGGCACTGAAATTCGAAAGTGTATTGGAATAGTGAAAGATGCCTTTCAAAAGTTAAAAAAAGTATTAAGAAAAATAAAAAAAAAATCGTTAGGAAAGAGTGTTGGGTTGATATTTAATTGTTATATTCCGTGCTAATAGGAATATATACTTGAAAAAAAAAAGGTGGATAAAATAAGTAATGGTTTATTGTACAAAACCAATACAATAAGAATAAAGGTAACAGTTATGAACAAGGTCGTCGCAAGTCAATCCATAGCCTCGCCCGAGTTCCTCTCTGCCCGAAGACAGAGAGTTCGACCAGCACAGCTGGAAAAGATTCCAGTTAGTATATTTAGCTACCCCACCCGACAAGGGTTGCATGTGGCACAAGGCCGGTTTAACGTGGGTCATCCGAATCCGTAGGCTTGGTCAAAAAAACGGGTTCAAGGGCCGTCTACCTCCTCGAACGAGACTCTGCCCTTTCACGGAGCTTCGTCCGGGTTCCTCTCTGCCCGAAGGCAGAGAGTTCGACCAGCACAGCTGGAAAAGATTCAAGATAGTATTTTTAGCTACCGCTGCCACGAGGTTTGCATGTGGCACAAGGCCGGTTTAGCGTGGGTTCTCCGAGCCCGTAGGGTCAGTAAAAATATTTCCTTTTTTGAACCCGTATAAACGGGTTCAGGGGCCGTCTACCTCCTCGAACGAGACTCTGCCCTTTCACGGAGCTTCGTCCGGGTTCCTCTCTGCCTTCGGGCAGAGAGTTCGACCAGCACAGCTGGAAAAGATTCCAGATAGTATTTTTAGCTACCGCTGCCACGAGGTTTGCATGTGGCACAAGGCCGGTTTAGCGTGGGTTCTCCGAGCCCGTAGGGTCAGCCAAAAATATTTCCTTTTTGAACCCGTATAAACGGGTTCAGGGGCCGTCTACCTCCTCGAACGAGACTCTGCCCTTTGGCGGAGCTTCGTCCGGGTTCCTCTCTGCCCGAAGGCAGAGAGTTCGACCAGCACAGCTGGAAAAGATTCCACTTAGACTCTGTAGTCCGTTGAATTACAGATACTTATAAGTAGTTCCTCTCTATAGTGTAGCCACTCATGGGGGTCACAGGTTATTCTATTACATCAGCAATATCAATCTCCCTAGCAGTAAATGGTGATTTTCTAAGCGCAGCTTAGATGTGACACATGTATGGGGTACCCACTGAGGATCGAACTCTAGTCAGTCGTAATTTGATTTAGCGAGACAAGCTTGCTAAACATTACACGTCAAATTACCTTACCTGACAGTGAATGTTGGACTATTTCTTTACAAGAAGAGATATGGCGACAACAAAGATATTATTGAAAATATTCTTACAAAGAAAAATGTGTTTAACTATAATGAAATATCTACAAGGCAAATATACTCAAGGTGGTTTTAAAGATTGTATAATACAACACCACTGAGTGCACTTATATTGTCGTCATGTGCCAGCCCGAGATGCTTCCGATTAATACTGTTTAGGATTCTATTTTGTTTCAGATGTCATAGTGGCGGGTACAAGGATTGAGGTATTTAGGGTATTATTTAGGGTAAACTGGAATTTAAATGCCCTGAATTCGGGGAGTGGGAGAAAATAAATCAATATCTGACCGTATTAAAGAATATGTCAGCCTGTTTTCTCACGGCACCTATGTCTCTTGTTGAGGTTTCTCTGCTGAAACGGTTCCACGAGGTGTGTTAATTGGTCCGACGCCCAACCTGTGTGCACTGAAGAAGGGTTGATTTTCTGTGGAGTGTTTTCTTTCCTTAGACGACCACGTGTCCCCATGCTAACGAGTTCTGTAAATCCGGGTTTGGAATCAGTGTTTGTACTTCTCCTTGGCTGTTTTGCGAGCCAAGGCTGAAGAGCGTAGACTACCATATTATTTAAACCATAGTTATAAGGAGAAGGGATGGATTAATACCTTTTGCAAAAGTATTTGTGCGAGAATGAGTGTACCAAATGCAACTGGAATTGGAACTCGACTCGTTGATTTCTTGTTCGGAGACACAAAACATAATAAACCACCTGCACACCCTCTTCTCTTGAAATACAATCATGGAATAAGTAACTATCAGTTGTCAATTTCCTTCCTTCATTTTTTCGTTCCTTCCTTCATTTCTTCCTTCTTTTTTCCTTCCTTCCTTCATTCCTTCCTCCACCCCTTCCTTCTTTCTTCCTTCCTTTCTCCCTTCCTCTATTTCTCCCTCCTTCCCTTCCTTCTTTCCTTCCACCGCTCCTTCCTTCTTTCATTCCTTCCTTCCCCCATCCCTTCCTTCTTTCTTCCTTCCTTTCTTCCTTCCTCTATTTCTCCCTCTGTCCCTTCCTTCTTTCCTTCCACCGCTCCTTCCTTCTTCTATTCCTTCCTTCCCCCATCCCTTCCTTCTTTTCTTCCTTCCTTTCTTCCCTTCCTCTATTTCTCCCCTCCTTCCCTTCCTTCTTTTCCTTCCACCGCCCTTCCTTCTTCATTCCCTTCCTTCCCCCATCCCTTCCTTTCTTCTTCTTCCTTCCTTCCTTCTTCCTTCCTCTATTTCTCCCTCTCCCTTCCTTCCTTCCTTCCTTCCACCGCTCCTTCCTTCTTCTATTCCTTCCTTCCCCCATCCCTTCCTTCTTTCTTCCTTCCTTTCCCTTCCTCTATTTCTCCCTCCTTCCTTCCTTCTTTTCCTTCCACCGCCCCCTTCCTTCTTTTTCATTCCTTCCTTCCCCCCATCCCTTCCCTTTCTTTTCTTCCTTCCTTTCTCCCCTTCCCCATCCCTTTTTCTTTTCTCCTTTCTCCTTCCTTCTCCTTTCCTTCCACCGCCCTTCCTTCTTTCCATTCCTTCCTTCCCCATCCCTTCCTTCTTTCTTCTTCCTTCCTTTCTTCCTTCCTCTATTTCTCCCCTCTCCCTTCCTTCTTTCCCTTCCACCGCTCCCTTCCTTCTTTCATTCCTTCCTTCCCCCATCCCTTCCTTTTTTCTTCCTTCCTTTCTTCCTTCCCTATTTCTCCTCTCTCCTTCCTTCTTTTCCTTCCACTGCTCCTTCCTTCTTTTCATTCCTTCCTTCCCCCATCCCTTCCTTCTTTCTTCCTTCCTTTCTTCCTTCCCATTTCTCCCTCTCTCCTTCCTTCTTTCCTTCCACCGCTCCTTCCTTCTTTCATTCCTTCCTTCCCCCATCCCTTCCTTCTTTTTCTTCCTTCCTTTCTTCCTTCCTATTTCTCCCTCTCTCCCTTCCTTCTTTTCCTTCCACCGCCCCCCTTCCTTCTTCCATTCCTTCCTTCCCCCATCCCTTCCTTCTTTTCTTCCTTCCTTTCTTCCTTCCCCTATTTCTCCCTCTCTCCCTTCCTTCTTTCCTTCCACCGCTCCTTCCTTCTTTCATTCCTTCCTTCCCCCATCCCTTCCTTCTTTCTTCCTTCCTTTCTTCCTTCCTCTATTTCTCCCTCTCTCCCTTCCTTCTTTCCTTCCACCGCTCCTTCCTTCTTCCATTCCTTCTTTCCCCCATCCCTTCCTTCTTTCTTCCTTCCTTTCTTCCTTCCTCTATTTCTCCCTCTCTCCCTTCCTTCTTTCCTTCCACCGCTCCTTCCTTCCTCTATTCCTTCCTTCTTTCCTTCCTTTCCCCTTCCTCAATTCCTTCCTTCCTTTCTTCCTCTATTCTTTCCTTTATTCCGCCTTTCCTTCTTTTTTTCTTCCTGAATTCCTTCCTTCTTTCGTTTCTCTCTTCCTTCCTTCCTTCCTTCCTTCCTTCTTTCCTTCTTTCTTTTCTTTTTTTTCTTTCTTTCTTTCTTTCTTTCTTTCTTTCTTTCTATTCCTTTTTCCATTTTTCCTTTCCTACATTCCTTGCTTCCTTTCTCCTATCCTCCATTCTTTCCTTCCATTCCTTTCTCCTTTCCTTCCTTCCTTCCTTCCTTCCTTCCTTCCTTCCCCTATTCCTTTTCTCCTTTATCCTTTCCTTCCTTCCTTCCTTCCTTGCTTCCTTCCTCCCATCCTCCATTCCTTCCTTCCTCCCTTCATTTCTTTCTCCATTCCTTCCTTCCTTTCCTACATTCCTTGCTTACTCCCGTTCCCCCATCTTCCATTCCTTCCTTCCTTTCTTAATTCCTTTCCATTCCTTCCCGCCTTCCTTCTAAGCCACAGGATTGTAGCAACTCTGCATAGTGGCTTACTCAACAAAAAACCTCAAGTGGGTCCAACCAACTTTTTCTTCGACGTCCCCATCTCCTTCCTTCTAGTACCGTTTCTTATAAGTTAGTGTTACAGACTCCTCGCGCCCTGGTTCCATGGCCATACCCTCTCAGCTTCCACTTCTTAATGGTTGGTCAACACGTCTTTATAATCTAAAGATCTTTTTTTTCTAATGTTCACCCAATATAAGGCCCGTGGATTATTATGTGGAATTTTCTTAGTGTAAGAAAGGGCAAGATAACAGGAAAAATAATCAGCTAATGCTAGACTTGAAGAGGTCAAGATCTAATTAGTGAATAAAATTTCATAGTTCAGGCAGAGACTTTAGGAGTACAGAGTTGAAGTAGACTTTAGAAGGAATCGGAAACCCAGCCCTAAAATGAAGACAGGGGATGAAACTCTACTCCTGTTCGAAAGATCGGAGAGGGGGGTATGAACTGGACGACTGGCGAACCTATCTACACTCATTGGGGGAGGAGAAAAATAATTAGTGAAAAATAGTTCACAGTTCAGGTGGAGACGTTAGAATTATAGAGTTGAAGTAGACTTGTAGGGGTGTAGAGAATTACACAACTTAAAAAAAACAACTCATGTAGCACCATATGATTAAATATCCCAGTATTTTTCAGAAATGAATTGAAAACTTAAGGAAACAGAGATGTGGTTCTACAGAAGGATGCTGAGAATACCATAGGCGGAGCGTGTAGAAAAACGAATCAGTCTTTAAAAAAGGATACAAAAATATACATATACTCAGAATGAGAAAGAGACAGATGAAATTTCTTGGGCATATATTGAGGAACAATGCTTGGAGAATTTGACACTCAAAAGACAATGAAGGAAAAAGGGACTGGCGGGGCTGTGGGTCGCCTAACTGACGAGCGTGTGTGAATGAATGCCGAAACGTAGTGTGTAGGGGTTATGGCAAAAAGACAAACTTTAGGAACAGCTACAATTGATAGGAAGTTGTGGAGGGACATGATCGACCACATCCTGAAGGGGCGCAGCGTACAGCAGCAGATGAAATTGCTGTCGTGAATTCAAATATTATTTGGTATCCTATACTTATTTTTTCAGTTAAACTAAATTTAGTTCATATATCTAGTGGAGTAATGAAAGATTCTTTTATACTGAAGAAGTAGTCGAAGCATCTGAAGAGTTTATTAAGGCAAAAAGATGAATTTTTAATGGGATAAACGGGAGGAAATAAAAGTGCATTTTTGTAATGAGTTGGCCGGTCAACTTGAAACCCCCAAGGCGCGGGAACTGTGATTGGTAGCTGGCTTGTTGGTGTTTTGCATAGGTGAGTTACCAAGCTCTATGTAAAGGGCTGGAATGAGAAGGAGGTCAGTTTTTCAGTCTCAGAAGTGGAGACTGTGTCCGTCGCTACGACAGCTGGGAGAGAAAGAGACGAAGTCATTTTATTTTTTCGTGACACATTCCAACACATTAAACGCATTCCAAAACATTAAATTAATGTATTAAATTACATTTTTTTCTTTTGGTAATTCATCAAGTACATTTCTTAAAAGACAACCTAATATTTGTATGTTTAGCATCTTTTAAACATCAAATTGAATCAGTTGGTTTGGTTTTATTTATTTTGTTTTACGGTGTATCAACCTCAATAGATTATTTAATGCAGACAGGATTTTTAGGATAGGTTCATATGAATAGAGTATGTATTATTTGCAAATCAGATTGTAGATCAGGTTTCATTGACATATTTTTGTAAAGAAGGGTTTTGCTGAGAGTCAACTGTATTGCTGGTAATATTTTTTTTACAAAAATGTATTGCTGGTATTTTTACTATAAAAATCAATTTTTATACATTTATAGTGTTCTGTTTTTGATCGGAGATTCACTATCTGCCCATAGCTGGGACCCTAACAGATGCTACCAGCCCGGGTCAGGGTGAACCTGGGAACAACAGCAATTAAGAGGTGGTTCCACACTCCCCAAAATTTCCTTATCAGAGGCCTTGCTACTAGATGTAGTTTATCGTCATACCCAGGACAAAAAGTTGATTGTAGAAGTGATCACAGCTTTGGAAAAGGACTCGAGCTTTGTGAGTGAAACTGGGGAGATGGAACTATTTGGAAAGTTGTCTATAGTTGTGTTTACTTGCACGAAGGCGCAAGTCATTGTGACCGAGGCTTTGAGCGTACTGACATAGAGGCTACCCGACCATTAGGCTGTGAAAACGATCTCCCGTGAACACAAAAAGAGAACAGATTCCATCATCGACGCGATAAGCCCAAACCAAGAGCCAGCAAGCATTCAGCCGGATTAAGCATACTCTTTTTCCACGCTCTCATTTCACACTTCCTACAACCGTACATTCGAATGCTACACTATACAACTTACCAGAGGGCACCTCGAGGCGGTGTAACGGTTAGCAAGCTTCTCTCGCTAGAACAATTACGACTGAGTAGTGAGTTCGATCCTCACTGAGTGCCTCCTAATTTGGGCCTTGTGCCACATCTAAGCTACGCTTGGAAAATCACTATACGACTTACCAGAGACATTTTCATATCTTGTAAATGAAAATAAATCTTTGGTCAGTTTCTCCATACCAGTGACTAATTCGTTTCTTTACACCAACTTCCACCCTGGGATCACTTTCATAGCATTTTGAACCCAGTTTGGGAGTTAAGTATTTGCTTATAACTGTGACCCTAACAGATGCTACCACCCCGGGTCAGGATGGATCTGGGAACAACCGCAGTTAAGAAGTGGTTCCACGTTCCTCAATACTTCCCGATCAGAGACCTTGCTGCCGGATTTAGTTTATTGTCATACCCGGGAATCAGTTGGTATTCTCTGCACATATTTCTCAGTAAGAAACACTGCATCCATAAAAAAAAGAAAGTTTTATTGCATTTTCTTTTCTGACACTCAAAAAACAATGATTTTCATGAATGAGAAAATGATTACTTGTTTTTGTACATTTTATCAACCATTTGTATGTTGATTAAAGCCAGAAAATATATTCAGATCGTAAGAATCTTTTCTTGGGGGTGTAATAATGATTTACTGATACAAGTCCTAGTAATTAACCCATAGCTCAGAGAAGGAGAGGTGGATTCATACCTTTCCGAAGGGTATTTGCCCGGCAGTGAATATAATTGGAACACGGCTTTCTGATTTCCAATTCCGAATGGTTATCCATTACACCACCCTCACATCCAAGCTTACAGCACCTGGTATCCCCAAGAAGTTACCCATCTAAGCATAATGTTGCTTAACTTCGGTGATCGTGCAATGACCGGTGTTGTAACGTGATATGACTGTCAGCCTCTTGAATTCAATGGGAAATATTTGAAGCCACCGACTTTAAATAAAACTACTCTTACTATAAATCACTACATCCAGTTACATCAGAGCCAACGTATGATGCGTTGATCGATTAGGACTCCATCGTTACTTTGGTGCTATCTAGGGCACCGTCACAGAGTTGTTAGTCTTCGAGGCTAAGATTTCGTATGATAATCTTCAATCCAGTCTGTTGCTTCCGACATGGAACCTGCATTTTACGACATTTCAATCTGTGCGAATTTTACTCAATAATTGCTTAGCCACGCGAAAGAAGGTTTTGGACAGGAGCCTGTCACGAGATCTCCATTGGTTGTCAAGAGCCGGCTGGGTGATTTTCTCTCAGCGTTTGAAGGATCGTGGCTAGTGATTGGAAGAATAGCTACGTCTACGGCACTACTTTTTCTCTTGATTCTGCGGATGGATCCAGTGAGGATGTTCATCTGGAAAAATCTTATAACTCCATGAAAGTCTGTCGGCAGTTTCCGCATTCTATTTGCAGTAGTCAATATCACAGAAGGTGAAAGACTTTATTTAAAGAATCTTTGTTTTCCTTTCTTGGGACCTCTTTGTTACGCTGATCGAAAGCGAGATTAGCAAACAGTAGGATCTTTGGAAATAGATGATCTTCTATCTCTGAAACATGGCTTGCCCAGAAATACACAATTTGCTATATAATACGAAAAAAAAAATCTATTATTATCCGCTTGCAGGTCCAAAAACTAGGAACAGTTGGTTAGGATTCAAATTTCATTTGACAGTTGGCGGGTCTCGTTTCTATGAAAAAAATTCCTCAAACATTGAACCACAAAACATTTTCCTTACATTTTGTCTATTTGTAATTTTCTCTGTCAATATAAAACGAACAATACTAACATTGAAATTTCAGCATGTAACGAATTTCAGTTATAAAATGCACGGGTTTATTGACCAAGACATATTGTTTAGCAATCCAATCATTAGTGCCGTAGCGTCTGCAAACCGCAATGGATGCCCCATGCAGCGTGGCCTTTTAGCCACCCAAAGCTGTGCTTATGTGATGCCAAAGGAGAAATGTATATCTGAGGTAACTGAGGCGAGCGGGCAGTGATCTAACTAGGCAAAAAGCTACAATTACCAATGCTAATTTTCTAAAGGGAGGCACGGTGGAGTAATGGATAGCGGCTCGGACTGAGAAATCAGAAAGCCGAGTTCGAATTCCAGTCGAAACCATTACGTTAACTTACAGTATGAATCCACGTCCCCTCCCCAGCTACGGATAAATGGCAGGACAGACCGGGTCCTATAGCCTTTGATGGCAACTAGTCATCTGCAGAAAGAAATGGCAACCTACCGCGGGAAAAAAAAATCTGCCCCGCCAGTCATGTATCGAAAAATACATGATCGCTTAAGCGTGCAGCATTCATGGCACATAACTGACTGAATTTTCAAAGCAGACAATCTTTCTACCACTGCTTTAAAAATTTGGCGGTACACAATCATCTAAGTTTGTTTGACCTCGTGTCGTAATAAGCCAACCCTCACAAGGCTGGTTTGGTAGATTCTATGGTATATCTATATTTTGCTGTGATAGTTAATGTCGAAATCAATCCTTTATCAAATTATATCTGAGTCTACAAAGACCTTTTTTCAGGGATCGATAAATATCGATTGTTTATATTTGAGTCCCTAAGCATTTTTATGTCAATATAACTCAATGATATCTGGTCCAGTTCTCCCACCAAACATTTTTTTTGAGGGGGTTGGCTAAAGAGTCAGCAGGATTAAGAAACAAGTCAAATCAAAGGGTGGATGAACTCCTTTTCTATGACCAACGGCCACCATTCTAGAACAATGAAGTTGACTTGACCCTATGGCTATATTTGGTGATGACATGGCATTGAGAGGTGGAGGGATTCCTAGACTGGACTTAACTGTCAGAGCACACACACAAACATATTCAATCACTACAACACACACACACACACACATGCACACACATATATATATATATATATATATATATATATATATATATATATATATATATATTGAGTCATGTTTCATTGAGTCATTTAGACAGGTTTTGTCTACGTATTTTCAATTGGATCCTTTTATATTCAAAGACAATGTTTATTTACATTTACAACAGAATACCTGAACATAAACTAAAAATTCTTGAATCTGTATGTACACACACACACACACACACACATATATATATATATATATATATATATATATATATATAGATAGATAGATAGATAGATAGATAGATAGATAGATAGATTAGAAGAGCAGTCGATTCCGCTACATTGGTTTCAATGTTTCCTGGTCTAATTTAACACTAACTATATATATATATATATATATATATATATATATATATATATATATATATATGGCCATTTCGGTCGAAAACTAGTCGAGGAATCTAAATGGAATAATAATAATAAAAAAACGAAAGAATATTAATCTACAACCCAGTGTGTTTAATGAATTTAATTTTTTATTTTCTTATTGTTTTTTAATATATTTTATATATATATATATATATTGAAATTATATGAAAGAACAGTAAGATTTATAATCCGGTCGTGTTCTTAGCAGTAATTTTTGTTCTTTATATATATATATATATATATTATTATAAATATATATATATATATATATATATATATATATATATATATATATATATATATATAAGAAATGGACAAAGTCCGACAATTTATTAAAGACATTTTTATGTTTAACGTTGTTATTTTTTATAGATACAAGTATTTAAGTAAATGCTCTGTTTATAATAAACAGTATTAAATAACATTTATCGGCCTGAATGTCTGAGAAATTTTCATATAAAATATATATATATATATAATAAAAATAGAAATAAAGTATAACATAATATAATATATATATAATATTATATTATATTTTATTTCTATTTTTATTATATATATATTTACATATTATATTTTATTTTTTTTTATATATATATATATATATATATATATATATATATATATATATATATATATATATATATATATATTCTATAAACGCTCTTCTAATGCAGTTAACTGTTACTATGTTGCAAAACATGTCGAGAAGATTTTTTTCTAATCAATGGAAAACCGCCTTTGATATCATATGTGCATCGATTCGCTGGCACATCATATATATATATATATATATATATATATAGATAGATAGATCTGTGGAATAAAATAAACGTCTATCCTTTCCTTTTATAAACTCTATATTTCTATATATAGCCATCGATGCGTGTCATATAAATAGTAGATTCTTAGAATAGGCAGTCGAATTAAGCTGGTGTCGCTGTTCTGTCGCGTTGGGCTCGGCGAGGGACCTAAGCGACAACAGTTCGGTTTGAATTTTAATAGACTTTTCGTGACCATTACTGGGAATAATTTAAAAAAAAAAAAAAGTTTCAAAAACTGCTTCAAGTTTAAAAGTAAAAAAAAAAAAAACAACACAGGTTTTAAAAACAACACAAAAAAAAAGAAAGAAAAGAAAGGCTTTTTATAAAATCTGAAAAGGTGATTGGTTAATTCCACTTGGGCGTTGTCTACCCTCTTTCTCCGTATTTGGTTGCGTTTTCTCCTTCGTTCTCTTTCTTCTCCGCTCCTTTCTTCTTCCGAACGCTCGGCAAAAAAGGTAGAAAAAGAAAGGACAAGAGAAAATAGAGAAGAAAGAAAGTTCGGTAAAATGGAATATAATGGCCATATTTCAGCGATAATTATTACGTTTAAAATTATAACAATCCTTAAAATAATTATAATAATTACGTAATGATAACGATTAAATAATGTTGATACCAGCAATTTTAACTGAAATAACCTTGGAGAATGATAGTGATGTTTATGAATAATAACTGTCGCATTATTGTCATCCACAATGTATTCAAGATGAAGAGAAAGGTTGTAAATTGACGATGTTATTTTTTTCATTCGACATGCTCGCTCTAAATAATATGGATGGAGACACGTTATTTTATCAGAAAGTGATAATAGTCATCGAAGAAGAAGAAGAAGAAGAAGAAGAAGAAGAAGAAGAAGAAGAAGAAGAAGGGGAGTACAAATTAAAGTATGAACTAATGAAGGAAGAAGAAGAAAAAGTTTGAAGAAAAAATGAAATTGAAGAATATGAAGATGATAATGTTTGGAATGATAATGTGAAGAAAAATAGATATGCGAAAGACGTGCATGAAGAAAGAAGAATAAACGAAGGAAGGATGGAAAGGGACGAGGAAAAAGAAGAATAAACGAAGGAAGGATGGAAAGGGACGAGGAAAAAGAAGAATAAATGAAGGAAGAAGAAGGTTAACGGAAAAAGAATGACGAACAAAAAAAGAAGGAAAAAAAAAGAAATGAAGTAAAGAAGAAAGAACAAGAAGTGGAAATGAAAGAAAAAGAAATGAAATAGGAAATAAAGGAAGAAAAAAGAAGAAGAAATGAACGAAGAAAAATAACAAAGACAAAGGGAAAGGAACAAAGGAGACAGAAAATAAGAGGAAGTTGAAAAAAAGCAGAATTTTGGGAATAATAGGAATGAATGAGGAAAAGGAAAATCATTTTTAAATAGTAAAAATAACAATGTTCAGAAAAATAATAGGAAGAAAAAGAATGAAAACGAGAATAAAAATTAGAATAAGAGTGAAAGAAAGACAGGAATAAAATGAGAAGAAAAGTAAACGAATTAGAATGATAAAAAAGTGAACGAGAAGAATGGGAAAGATAAAAGTGAAAAAAATAAAAAATTGAGAAGGAGATGAGTAATAGACAGAAAAGAATGGGAAAAAGAAGACTGAAAGAAAGAACAAGAATGGGAAAGGGAAGAGTGAAGGAAAGAAAATGAATGGGAAAGGGATAAGTGAAAAAGAGAAAGAAAAAGACTGGGAAAGGGAAGGATGAAAGAGAGAAAAAGAATAGAAAGGGGAAGAGTGAAAGAAAGAAAAAGAATGGGAAAGAGAAGAGTGAAAGAGAGAAAAAGAATGGGAAAGTGAGGAGTGAATGAAAGAAAAAGAATGAGAAAGAGAAGAGTGAAAGAGAGAAAATACAATGGGAAAGGGAAGAGTGAAGGAAAGAAAAAGAATGGGAAAGGTAAGAGTAAATGAAGGAAAAAATGGAAAGGTAAGAGTAAATGAAGGAAAAAAAGGGAAAGGAAAGAGTGAATGAAAGAAAAAGAAGGGAAAGGAAAGAGTGAAAGAAAGAAAAAGTATGAGAAAGTGAAGAGTAAAAGAAAGAAAAAGAATGGGAAAGGGAAATGCGAAAGGGAGAAAAACAATGGGAAAGGAAAGAGTGAAGGAAAGAAAAAGAAAGGGAAAGCGAAGAGTGAAGGAAAGAAAAACAATGGGAAAGCAAAGAGTGAAGGAAAGAAAATGAATGGGAAAGGGAAATGTGAAAGGGAGAAAAACAATGGGAAAGGAAAGAGTGAATGAAAGAAAAAGAATAGTAAAGAGAAGTGTGAATGAAAAAAAGAATGGGAAAGGAAAGAGTGAAAGAAAGAAAAAGTATGGGAAACGGGAAAGTGAAAGAGAGAAAAAGAATGGGATAAAATAGTGAAGGAAAGAAAAAGAATGGGAAAGGGAAGAGTGAAAGAAAGAAAAAGAATGAAAAAGGAAAGAGTGAATAAAGGAAAAAAGGGAAAGGAAAGAGTAAAAGAAAGAAAAAGAATGGGAAAGGGAAGAGTGAAAGAAAGAAAAAGAATGAAAAAGGAAAGAGTGAATAAAGGAAAAAAGGAAAGGAAAGAAAAGAAAAGAAAAAAAAAAAAGAATGGGAAAAGGAAAGAAAGAAAGAAAAAGAATGAAAAAGGAAAGAGTGAATAAAGGAAAAAAGGGAAAGGAAAGAGTAAAAGAAAGAAAAAGATTGGGAAAGAGAAATGTGAAAGGGAGAAAAACAATGGGAAAGGAAAGAGCGAATGAAAAAACAAGAAAGGGAAAGGAAAGAGTGAATGAAAGAAAAAGAATAGTAAAGAGAAGTGTGAATGAAAAAAAGAATGGGAAAGGAAAGAGTGAAAGAAAGAAAAAGTATGGGAAACGGGAAAGTGAAAGAGAGAAAAACAATGGGAAAAAATAGTGAAGGAAAGAAAAAGAATGGGAAAGGAAAGAGTGAAGGAAAGAAAAAGAATGGGAAATGAAAGAGTGAAAGAGATTAAAAGAATGGGAAAGGGATGAGAGAATGAAAGAAAAAGAATGGGAAATGAAGAGCGAAAGAGAAAAAGAATTGGAACGGGAAGGAAAGAAAAAAAAAAAAAATGGGAAAGGGAAGAAAAAAAAAGATAAAAATTGGAAAGTGAAGAGGAAAGAGAGAAAAAGAATGGGAAATGGAAGAGAAAAAAAGAAATAATGGGGGAAAAAAAAGAAAATAATGGGAAAGGAAAAGAGGAAGGAAAAAAAAGATTGGGAAAGGAAGAGTGAAAGAAAGGAAATAATGGGAAAAAAGAAAGAGTGAATGAAAAAAAAAGAATGGGAAAGGAAAGGAAAGAAAAGAATGGGAAAGGAAAGAGTGAAAGAAAGAAAAAAGTATGGGAAACGGGAAAGTGAAAGAGAAAAACAATGGGAAAAAAATAGTGAAGGAAAAAAAAGAATGGGAAAAGGAAAAGAGTGAAGGAAAGAAAAAGAATGGGAAATGAAAGAGTGAAAGAGATTAAAAGAATGGGAAAGGGATGAGAGAATGAAAGAAAAAGAATGGGAAATGAAGAGCGAAAGAGAAAAAGAATTGGAACGGGAAGAGTGAAAGAAAGAAAAAGTATGGGAAAGGGAAGAGTGAAAAAAAGATAAAGAATTGGAAAGTGAAGAGTGAAAGAGAGAAAAAGAATGGGAAATGGAAGTGAAAGAAAGAGAAATAATGGGAAAGAGAAGAGTGAATGAAAGAAAATAATGGGAAAGGAAAGAGTGAAGGAAAAGAAAAGATTGGGAAAGCGAAGAGTGAAAGAAAGGAAATAATGGGAAAAGAAAGAGTGAATGAAAGAAAAAGAATGGGAAAGGAAAGCGTGAAAGAAAGAAAAAGAATGGGAAAGGAAAGGGTGAAAGGGAGAAAAAGAATAGGAAAGGGAAGAGTGAAAGAAAGAAAAAGAATGGGAAAGCGGAGAGTGAAAGGAAGAAAAAATAAAAAAGGGAAGAGTGAAAGAAAGAAAAAATGTGAAAGGGGAGAGTGAACGAAAGAAAAAGAATTGGAATGGGTTGAGTGAAAGAAAGAACAAGAATGGGAAAGGGAAGAGTGAAAGAAAAAAAAAAGAATGGGAAAGTGTAGAGTGAAAAAAGAAACAAGAATGGGAAAGGGAAGAGTGAAAGAAAGAACAAGTATGGGAATGGTAGGAGTTTAAGAAAGAAAAAGAATGGGAAAAGGAAGAATGAAATTATATGCCCTAGAAATTTTGACTGTCTCTTCCTGATGTTGGGTATAAGTTTCCTTTTTGTTTCCATTTTCTCTAAAACATCGTCGTTGCGTACATGTTTGGTCCATTTTATTCTCAGCATCCTTCTGTAGAACCACATTTCTGTTGTTTCAATTCTCTTCTTCATCTGTGAGAAGATTGTCCAACAGCTCAACTGCTATATAGGAGGACTGATATCACGCAACAGTTCAGTCTAGTTTTCTTTGTTTCTAATGAGATTTTTCTGTTTCTTAATACTCTGCTTTGCTTTTTGGGGGCATCTTTCGCTATCCCAATGCGTCTTCTGACTTCAGTGTCACCCTCTCCATCATCTGTTAAAACACTTCCCAGATATTTAAATTTTTGCACTTACTTGATTCTGGTATCGCCTATTTGTAATTTGCATGTTGGACTGTCTCTTTTGGTAACGGCCATGCATTCTGTCTTCTTGCTGTTAATGTTTATTTCTCTCTCTTCTTGTTTTCCGCCATTACGTTCTATATGAGTTTTTGTAGTTTTCTTTCCGTGTCTGCCATCAACACTGAATCGTTTACATATCTTATGGTGTTAAGATTATTGCAGCCAAGTAGGAATTTTAGTTCTCTCAGAATTGGTTAAATAAGTCCGGTGAAAAGACACATGAGCATTGCTCTCATACTCAGAAAAAAAAAAAAACTGTTCGTAATATGATTTTCTAAAAAAAAAAAAAAAAATCTACCACCAAGTGGATTTGGACAAGTGCAGACTGCGTGGCATGGATGTGGAAAATGTCACCCACATCATAAGCGCTTGTGGAATGCTTGCACTGAAAGAATACAACCGGCGCCATCATAAAATGGCCTCCCATCTCTATTGGTGCCTATGTAGAAAGTGTGGACTTGAAGTCGGACATAAATTGGATCGCCACAAAGCTGATCGAAAACGGCCAAGCCCAAATCTTTATGTTTAAATCCAGACAGACCCCATCCGCCAGGCAACCAAACGTAATATCAACGTCGTTGAAAAGAGAAAAAATCCCCCAAAAAACAAGAAGTAGCCTCCTTATCAATGGAGCTGTAACTGCTGACCATAAACTGCACTGATCTTAGACCACTATTGTCACAGTTATCATTGGGCCGTTGGGGGTCTTATACAACCTAAACAAAAGGGGCACCTCGGCGTGGTGGAATGGTTAGCAAGCTTGGCTTACTAGATCAGTTACTACTGAAAAGTGAGTTCGATCCTCACTGGATACCCCATACTTTCGGCCTTGTGCCACATCTAAGCTACGCTTGGAAAATCTCTACAACCTAAACAAAAGACTGTCGGAGTTAGCTCCTCCTTTAGCTCCTTAACCCTTCATCAGGGGTCTCTCTTCCCTGGCTATAAATACTCGCTGACCCCTCGCCTCTTACTCCTTTTCCCCAGGCTTCGGCATTATACCAACACGCAGATGTGAACGCTCACAGATACAGCGTTTCCCAAATTCTGGGAACACGCTATGAACAATACACGTACGTAGGAACACTCACCACAACACAACACACGCATATAATATTCATCACACACTCTGTCCATGTAACTGTCCAGGTAACTTGTAACCTTTCTTATTAATACGTATATTTGTTTACATATATTTATCGGTCTTGTGTTTGTTTTTCTTTGCCTTCTTTGGACTTAATTAAAGTCCAACTTTCTCATGTAGTTGGGCCGGCTAGCAGGAAAATCTTAACCCACGTGTGTTCTTCTATTTCTACTCAACATCGCCGCCACGCCACGCCACGCCACAAGACTTACATTAAGAAAATCGAAAGTCATTGTATCACATAGCTTCAGAAGTCCGCGCTGCTTGGCTCTGCAAATATTCTACAGAATTTGATATCTGTGTTCGTACGACTAGATAGGAAAAACCCATAATGCAAAATTTCTGGTTAAAAACGATTGGTTGGTCAATTGCTTGATTTTATTTAGCGGCACGTCAATATTCATGTGTTATTTAATAGCGAAATCTAAATATTTTGTACGTAAATTTATGCTTCAACTACAGATATTTTGTACATAAATTTATACTTTCAAGGTAAAAGTAAGCTTTTAGATATATAGTTTGTAGATCATAAAACGTATTGTTTCTAATTTTACTATAAAAATGTATTTTTATATTTATAGTAACCCAGTGATTCTCCTTTTTTCTATAAAAATGTATTGCTGGTCATTTTATTATAAAAATGTACTGTTAATTTTTGTTCACTATTTGCCCATAGATGGGAGCCTAATAGATGCTACCACCCCGGGTCAGGATGAACCTGGG
>CAHIKZ030000026.1:1262500-1280000 GCA_903632075.3 Acanthosepion pharaonis
AAACTGTATCCGTGCCTATCTAAAATAAGCGGTGAAATAAGGGTTTGGAATTTTAAAAAGTATAATCGTTGGTAGACTTGATTATTACAGACTAGCAGCATGGCCCGGCGTTGCACGTGCTTGATTCAAAAATCGTACGACTCATACAGAAATCGCTATCACTTGACTTAAAATATTTTTGCCATTCCTTGCCTTTAAAGGGGTGCCCTTTGCCGTGCTGATGTTGCTACATGCCTTACTTCTTGCCTATCTCACACTGCGAATTTTTTCTAAGCTTTATACTAAACATTAAATCTGTTATGAAAAAAGAACTAAACAAAATGATCAGAAAATGATCAGCTTTAAAAAAGGACTCGTAACTGGAAAAACCGAATGAAAAAGAATGTTAACAACAAATACCTTTTCACACCCAACCCAGTTCTGCGGAATCAGAATCAACGTTGAGTTTAAGCAAGCGAATGAGCCAGTTGGAGTAAAGTGCCATGCAGATTTAAATTTTTCCCACTTGTGACGAATGCAGCTATCAATTTTTTTTGCATGCTAGCATACTAGTTAACATTCGCGTCAGTCAGCTGTTGGCTCTCACGCTGGCCAATAGAATCTTCCTGCCTATTCGTGGCAGACAGCTATAGGCTCTCACTCTGGCCAATAGAAAATGGCCGCAAACTACATGAAAACTGCCGTAGAAGCATGAAAAAATCGATTATTTCCACTATCGATGGGAGTTGGGAAATGCAAAGTAAGTCTTGGTCTTCCCGCTATCTTGGAGCATGTGCATGTAAATTTTGGTGCAAATCCGTCGAAAATTGCCGCCGTGCATTCGTTACACACACAGACACACACACACACACAAACACACACACACACACATCCTGCCTTTTATAGATAGAGATCCAAGAGCAGTCAAGTCAAAAAAAGGTGGACCCAAGTCGAGTTTATATTCAAATGTATTAGTACCCGGAAGGTCGCCTGCTTTTTTTTAGGGAATCTTACCTCATTTTAGAGGGTGCTGTCGGCGTATTTTATGCTTTGCCGACAGAACAAGTTAGCGTGCAAAGCTCTGAACTATGAACTCATTAAACGACCTTTGGTTCCTATATCGAGCGAGACTAGATTCAGTGATTATCTTAAATGTTTAATTGAATATCTAAAGGTTTGACGACAATCATGAATCTAGTTTTATTTTATATCTCCACTTCAACAATAATGCAATCTCGCAAATATTAATCCTTTTTGGGGGGCATTATGTACGCTTGGGCGATCATGTTTTTTTTCTAGATTTTTGATTCACTTGGCAGAAGAATTCCCACGGTTACTTTCTGCCGTAGACTGGTTGCCAACGGAGCCTATAGGCTCCAGTTATTTAAACCACAGCTGAGGGACAGTTTGTCCTGCTATTTAACCCATATCTGGATGAGAAGAGATGGATTCATACCTTTCTCCTTTCGCATAACGAACACGACTGCCCGAGTGGTTAACTATATCACTAGCGACACATCCAAGCATACAGCACCTGGTATCTCAAGTGGTTATCTATCTAGGTACTAACCTAGCTCAAAGTTGACTTAACTTCGGTGATCTGGCGATTAACTTCGGTGATCGGGTGTTTCAACGTGATATGGTCGTAAGCTTAAATATTAATATTTTTTTAAAGCGTTCAATGTTTTGTTTTGTTTTTCTGTGAAAGGAATTTTAAGTAAACTAAATTTTTTTTTGTAACACGCTGACACGTACTGAAATCCACACAGTATCGCTAACATTTTTGTCGTGATTTACAAATTGTACTTTTCGTTCATTTTCGCATACCAATCGATAAAATTTGAATAAGATGGTTCGCATGGAAAAATACTTTGACAAAAACCTTACTTCGCGATTTAATAAGTTTTTAAAAGGAACCAATATTTTTCAATAATTTTTTCTCTTTCCTTTTTAACAGAGAAGAGCAAATTCTAAGGATTTCTTACTCTTGAGCATGCAACAATCAATTGGCCATGTGTAAATTTTTCTTTCATGTAGCCAAATCCCAACCTTTTAAAGCTTTAAGCCTTGTGATTGGTTTATAGTTCTTGCAAACTCGATCCTTCTTAAAAAGTGGTGTTTGTAAAGTTACGAAAACACCTAAAAAGTAATCAAAATGGCGTTGCTTTCGCTCGAAAACAACTGATTTCAGCTAGTTTAAACAGCTTACGGAGAGTTAAACAATTTAATACTGTACTTTGTACCCGCTTATCTGTTTGCACTTCTCAACAAAATTTGGCTTCGATCAGTCAATGTATATCTATTTTAGAGTGTGACGGACGGACTAACAGATGTCATAGAATTTTATATATAGATTCTCAGACATTTGAAATCAATTTTTAAATCAAGTTTAGCTTTGTTGAATTTTGCAAGGTAGATATCTGGAGAGATCACATTACAAGTGCCTTGCTTTTCTTGGGGTTAAACCCTCACATGAATCATGCTGAAAGTCAATAATTAAAATTTATTAGTCTTTTGAGAATTTTCATTTTTTTTTCTTATAAAATGAACACCGCGGCTATAATTTTCCCAAGTATCCATCAGTCATGATGGCTACAAAATTTTGAATGACTGCAATGTACATAAACATTATGAAGCTGCATGCGAATATTTAAAGGATAAATGAAGCCATAACAAAAATACTGACAACTTTTTTTTTCCATGGGTAGTACTTTTATTAGGTTGGTGCAAAAATAATGACGTAAGAATGTCGTTTTTTAACGTTACAAAATACGCCAAAAAACGACATTATTACGTCATTATTTTTGCATCAGCCTAATAATAGGATTACGAAACACTCCCATGTCTGGTTTTACCGATAAAACACCTCCGAAATTCATGATGACCAGAGATTGCTAACTGATCTCTCCTCCGATCTAACTGTAACATCTCAGTGGGGTAAAAATTGGCTGGTTACATACAATGCCGCGAAAACTAAACCAGTAACATTCAATCATCGCCAATCAGATCTTCGAACCTCCACCAACCACGATGAATGGATGTCCCGTCGGGGAAGGCCTCGTGTCTTCAGCGACTATTGGGCCTTAAACTCACTCCACTACTGAAGTGGAACTCGTACATACGATCCATCGTTAAAGATGCAGGAAAAAGGGTCGGTTCTCTGTACCGCTCCAATAAGTACCTGATTCCTACTACAATCCTGAATCTTTATAAGAGCCAGACAAAGCCTAAAACGGAGTACAGCTGTCACTTTTTGTCAGAAGCTGCACAGTCTTCACTGTCTCGATAGAGTGCAAAACTGCCTCTGCGTCCTTGTTGTTGACAAATTATTTTCCACCCTGCAACGTCTCTCTTACAGACGAGATGTAAGAAGCCTCTTACTGCTCTATCGCTCCTTCCACGAAAAGCGTTCGAACGAACTGCATTCCTTGGTTCTTCCAGTGCTAATCTTCACGGCCAGAACCCGCCATGTGACGCATATTGTAGCAAACCACGCTCATTCCCTCCGTATTTCACTGGTGAGAAGTAAGTTCCACTCAAACAACTTCCTACCGCGAACCACTGCTCTGTAGTACCGACTCCCAAGAGGGTGTTTCTCCGATTACTACTGTTAATGGGGTCCACCCCATTTTATACAAGTGGACTCGCTCAGTGTGTACTTGTACTGCTGCCGGTGAATACCCGGGAGTGAGAGAGTGAGAGAGTGAGGTAACCGCTTTGTAGGAGTCACAGTTGCGAGCACGTAGACTCAAAAGGAAGTCAGACTTTGATACTGAATTTCCCAGACTGTATATATATATATATATTATTATTGCTATTAACCGCATTCATGGATCTACTAACCGTATTACCAATTGTATTATTACGTCAATACATTTATTTGCTATATTTCATTCCTGCGTTTGTCATTCATTTGAGACCAGATTTCATCCCGGAATCCACAACAACTACAATCTTAATCTGTTCAAGTCTAAGATTAACAATTATCTTCGCCATCTATCCGCATAAATTGTGAATCTTAATCTGTAACCCTCTACTTCGAGTGGCCCCCGAGTCTTCTTCAGGTTGAAGCTTACTAAAAAAAAGATTTATCAGGCGAAGTACCAGAGTTTAGATATAGCACAAGGCCCTAATTATGGAATACTGTGAGAGGATCGAAGTCACGACTTAGTCGTAATTGACCGAACGAGACAAGTTTGTCATCCACATCACGTCAAAGTGTCTTGCAATTCATGAGGTTTTTATTTCCAATACCAATATTAAAGCCTGAGAGTTATGGCAAAAATCACCCTTCTATAAACTGTTTGAACTGGCGCTACAGTGTCACAAATAATTTTTGATGAATGATCAAATCACAATTGCCTTGTTTGCGGGAATTAGAATCCCCGGTAGTGGGATAAAACCCTATTAAAATCACAGATTCGTGCACAAAGCGTTTTGATTCTACAGAATTTTAAATTCAAGTTGAGAATAATCAAACTTAAATTGATACTAAACAATTTCAAGTTAGACTAACCAATTTCAAATTGAGACTAAGCAATTTCAAGTTGGTACTAAACAATTTCAAATTGGTACTAGCTAATTTCAAATTGAGACTAAACAATTTTAAGTTGGTACTAAACAATTTCAAATTGATACTAATCAATTTCAAATTGAGACTAAACAATTTCAAATTGGTACTAAACATTTTCAAATTGATAATAACCAATTTCAAATTGAGACTATATAATTTCAAGTTGGTACAAAACAATTTCAATTTGGTACTAAACAATTCCGAATTGATACTAATCAATTTCAAATTGAGATTAAACAATTTCAAGTTGGTACGAAACAATTTCAAATTGATACTAATCAATTTCAAATTGAGACAACAATTTCAAGTTGGTACTAGCCAATTTCAAATTGATACTAACTAATTTCAAATTGAGAGTAAACAATTTCAAATTGAAACGAAACAATTTCAAGTTGGTACAAAACAATTTCAATTTGGTACTAAACAATTTCAAATTGATACTACACAATTTCAAATTAAGACTAAACAATTTCAAGTTGGTACGAAACAATTTCAAATTGATACTAATCAATTTCAAATTGAGACTAAACAATTTCAAATTGAGACTAAACAATTTCAAGTTGGTACGAAACAATTTCAAATTGATACTAATCAATTTCAAATTGAGACTAAACAATTTCAAATTGAGACTAAACAATTTCAAGTTGGTACGAAACAATTTCAAATTGATACTAATCAATTTCATATTGAGACAACAATTTCAAGTTGGTACTAGCCAATTTCAAATTGATACTAACTAATTTCAAATTGAGAGTAAACAATTTCAAATTGAAACGAAACAATTTCAAGTTGGTACAAAACAATTTCAATTTGGTACTAAACAATTTCAAATTGATACTAAACAATTTCAAATTGAGACTAAACAATTTCAAGTTGGTACGAAACAATTTCAAATTGATACTAATCAATTTCAAATTGAGACTAAACAATTTCAAATTGAGACTAAACAATTTCAAGTTGGTACGAAACAATTTCAAATTGATATTAAATAATTTCATTTTAATTTGGCAAAACAAATGAGGAATAACAACTGAAACGAAATGAAACTGAGCTAAACAAATATTTATTGTCACAAACTCATGAATTATGGAATATCAATGTAAGCGTGAATGACAAAAATTCATATCCTCAAAATCTAAGGCTGGCTGTATAAACTGCTGGACATGTGCCAGAAGGTTTATTATTAGCAATCATTTGCTCAAGTTGTGCACTGCGAAATTCAGTTTCTGTTGCATTTCCTTGTTCTTCGCCTATAAGAACTCAAGGAAGTTTCAAAGCTTCATCGCATTTTATACCAGCCTTAACAATTGACCATGCTCCTTCTGTCGACGTTTGCTCTTATTGATATTACCATTCTCCGGCTCATTCTAAACTTTTTTGGGGGTGAATAATAGTCTATTCAAATGGTGTCGAACACATTCGGAACTCACAACCATATTGAATATCTGCTGCATCAAAGATGCCAGCTGCTTCAACATTATTCGTGGGTTCTCCTCCACACACACTTCAATAAAATCTTTGTGTCGTGAATTGATGTTCTGGGACATTTACATTTGCAACTGGGTTGTACCAAAATTGTTTAGTTTATATTTGAAATTGATTAGTCCAACTTGAAATTGTTTACTATCAATTTGAAATTGTTTAGTCTCAATTTGAAATTGATTAATCCAACTTGAAATTGTTTAGTATCAATTTGAAATTGTTTAGTCTCAATATGAAATTGATTAATCCAACTTGAAATTGATTAGTATCAATTTGAAATTGTTTAATCTCAATTTAAAATTGATTAATCCAACTTGAAATTGCTTAGTATCAATTTCAAAATGGTTTAATTTCAATTTGAAATTGATTAATTCAGCTTGAAATTGCTTAGTATCAATTTGAAATTGTTTAATCTCAATTTGAAATTGATTAGTCCAACTTGAAATTGTTTAGTATCAATTTGAAATTGTTTAGTCTCAATTTGAAATTAATTAGTCTAACTTGAAATTGCTTAGTATCAATTTGAATTTGTTTAGTCTCAATTTGAAATTGATTAGTCCAACTTGAAATTATTTAGTATCAATTTGAAATTGTTTAGTACCAACTTGAATTTGTTTAATTCAACTTGAACTTGATTATTCCCGACTTGAACCTGAAATTCTATAGAGTAAACTGTAACCGTGCCTGTCTAAAATAAGCGCTGAAATAAGGAAAAAAATATAATCGTTGATAGACACGATTATTACAGATCCGTGAGTAATCAGTCGCATTCAGACAGTATTTACGGTGAGCGAAGGACCTCTTCTGTGACAATCAGTCTTCTTCTCTTTTTCTTTCATGTGCTGTGTTTCTTCTGGATTTTGGCGATCATGACTCTCCACAGTTTCATACTCCTCGTAGCCCCTAACAACGTTTGTACGCTAAGACTGCCTTCCACCCGCTCCACCATCCATACACACAAGCTCATCAGGTAGGTACCACACAGCTTTCACCTCTCCCATCTGCTGTTGTATATCCCCCTCATGCTGGGAGGTTTTGGGTGACGGAGTCAATTCGATAATAAAGTTGCATTTTTCTCTTGCAGGCAGAGGTCGCTACTCATTTTGAGTCCAGAAATAAAAAGAACTTCAACACAGGGAATGTTAACTTTACTATTTTATCAACGTTCAGGTCGACATGTTCTATCTATCCAGTGGGGGGGGGGGTCGTTCCTCCTAATTGAGGAGCCGTTTCAGACACGAGAGTGAACACGTCTACATTGCTTGTCGTGTAACAACCAACTCGCTGAAAAAGACTTTTGCCAGTCTATCATTCCCACGCTAGTTCAGCCAATCAAAATCGACTACCTTATTTTGGCTTGCATCTGACCTCGAAGATCAACCTCCGGAAGTCGTAGCTGAGATACAATTCCCCCTAAAAATCATAGTCTGCTAAGCTATTATTTAACAATGTCCACTGCGTATCAAATTCGCCAAGTCCTACATCTCATTATGGGTTCAGAAATTTCAGTGGTTTCCTTTCTGATTCTTGTTATTGCCAGTATCTTTTTGTACAATTACAACCACATTTCTGTTGCCGTCATTTTCTCTTCATTTCTAGTGGGGGGGGGGATTAACCAGCATTCACTGCCATACAAGAGGATTGTTATTACATAAGCGTTCAACACTCTTTTCTTTGCTTGAAACGAAATTTACCTGTTTTCTTAGTAATTTACTATTCCAGTGTATGTTCGGATTTTGGTAACACATTTTCTATCTTCCTATTCTAGATTTTACCAAATACGAATGAAAAAGACATTTGCTTAAGCGTTGTGTCTTGCTACTTGTAAAATTCTGGATAGTTCAGTTGTATGAATAATAGGCAGGACAGGTTAAAGAAAGCAGAGAACAACGAACAAATACGTCACCGGAAAATTACTGAGTGCTGTGATGTCGTTTCTTTCGAATCGCAGGCCATAATCAGCAGTTGGAGAATGTTGACTAACAATGGCTGAACGTGACAAAGGATCGGTTGAATCGAAAGCCGAAAGCTGAATGTTTCGACTAACAACCTCAAGGCCAGAGATTTCATCAGATTAATTCAATAGATCTGTAA
This sequence comes from Acanthosepion pharaonis, assembly GCA_903632075.3. NCBI lineage: Eukaryota > Metazoa > Mollusca > Cephalopoda > Sepiida > Sepiidae > Acanthosepion > Acanthosepion pharaonis. Next base: position 1,270,629 of record CAHIKZ030000026.1, read on the forward strand.
TGTCGTTTATCGTCAGAAGGCAAAGACCCGTTGAGCGGCTGGTGATATTTTCGCCTTTTTTCCTTCAAGTTTTGAATTTAACGGACGTTATATTAGTGCCACAAGAAAATTGACTCTATAGAAAATTTTAGAAATTGGAAAATACCTAAGCTAGCATATAAGGATGGTCCAATTCTGCTCCACGACAGGTCACTTCCTCGCACTTCACCGCGCCCCATTGAAAAGCTGCACAGTCTTGATGAGATTTTCGGGCATCAACCTTATTCAATAGGCGTATGTAATGTTTATTATTTATTTAAACACACTTTCTATACGCAAAAGAAGATTCTGGTATACTGGAGAAGTAGTCGAAGCATTTGAAGAATTTATTAAGGCAAAAAACGAAGATCTGTCTAGATTTCTGCGATGAAGTATTATTACACTATTTACATTATTCGGACTATTGTCCTCATCTTTGCCGCCATTTTTATTACAACGTTTCGGCCGTTGTACGCTCTGCTCTTCTTCAGGAGGTTGGAATGTCGAACTGAATCCTTTATTTCGCTCACTGGGGTAGACTGTTCTAGTTCCACGTGCCATGTTTAATGGATGTCAGTTATCTCCTCCTGTTAATTCCTCTGCAAGTACTCCACTGACTTAACCAGGTATTGAACTCGAATGATAAAGGCGTTGGTTACATCGGGAGGACAAGACCCAAATTGTGTGAGTTCAATACACCCCCACCCCATATATATATATATATATATATATATATATATATATATATATATATATATATATATGGTGGTGGTGGGCTCTCCTGTCGTATTCGACTGGAGACTCCCACCACCACTATATATATATATATATATATATATGTGTGTGTGTGTGTATTCGAGGGTCAAGCAGCTCGGTCTCTAGGAACCGACAGCCCGGACACCGGCACATGTGATTTGACTATAGTGGTGAAGGTTTTGTGCAAAACCAACCACACATTTTGAAGGGCCGAATGCAGAGACAATACGTGCCACAAACGACCCTCCGAGGTCAGAGTTGTCTTTCTCCTAGACAAGTTGCCATCCAAGGCTATAAAACACAGTCTGTTCTGCTGTTTACCTATAGCTGGAGGGAGAAGAAGAGGATTAATACCTTTCCCAAGGGTATTATCACGTAAGTGAATGTAATGAATTCGACTGGAACTACCAATTCCTCAATGTGAGCCGCTATCCACTACTTCACTGTAGTGGATAGCGGCTCAGATATATATATATATATATATATATATATATATATATATATATATATATATGTGTGTGTGTGTGTGTGTGTGTGTGTGTGTAAAAAATATACAGAAAATAGGAAAAAACTCGTTAGGTAAATAATCCAAAGTTCCTTAGTATTTTTGTTATTATTTTAAAAAAAATAGTGCTCGATACAAAAGTAGATCATAAATATAATTATTTATTTAAAAATATGATTCCAACGCTACATAAGATTTTCATGTTTCAAAAAACAAGAGCCGAAAACTTCAATATAATTATTTGAATTAAATTGAATTAAAGTACCAAGCTCTGTTCCATCTTCATGCGAAATTTTTTGAATATATATATATATATATATATATATATATATATATATATATATATATATATATATATATTGAGGCAAAAAGTTGCGCACAATAGTGGTTAATATGAATGCTGTAAAATGACAGAGGAAACTCTTTGGCATGTTAATGAGTCATGCAGGCACAGAATTGAAATGTGTTTAGAAAAAGAATGACGACATTTTGAACAGCACTTATAACAATTAGATAACTCGTAAATAAAATTTTCATGTGCAGTTATGCTTTTAATAAATTATCCTTTTTGCCTCAACCTTTACATTATTATTATTATTATTATTATTTCTAGCGTTTACACATTTCTTTCCGGCCCAGGGACTTAAGGTTAGAAATAGTATCATGACACTTTCCACTGATAAAAAAAAAAAAAATTACATAGACAAAACCCTTCGTAAAGTGCGGGTTGTACTTGTCAGAACAATTTTTTGTATCTCTTTGAGGCATGGATTTTCAGGAATCCCTTCAATTAGCCTACTGGAATCTTTTCCAACCCATCCTAGGGCTCTAACAGGGATTGTTGATGTTCCCATGTGCCACATTTATTATTATTATTATTTTTTTTATTATTATTATTAGACTATATACTATATATAGTAACAGGCGATTTAATTAACAAATGCTCTTTATTCGAATTTCTAAAAAAATTTAAGGTAAAAGACGAATTTTTTTCTAACAGGATAAACAGCTTAGAGTTATGCAGAACAAAACGGATTTTTTTTGGCTTAAATAAAAGTGTACTTTGATTAAATGAAAGGTTACTTTTTGTTATTCATTCAAATACATTTAATTTGAAACGGCATATTTTCAAAGTAACGTTCTTTTATCATTTTTATCATAATTGTTTTGTAGGTCACACTTTTGGAAGCGCGGGTCAGAATACAGTTCACAGGCTTAAAATAAAATCGAAACAATGACAACCTAGACGATTTGTGTGTGTGAATCACTTCTTTCTGGTCAAATTGCAGATCGCTGTTAGGCAAGGGAGATTGCTACTCAACTTGGCTCAAACTGTTAAAGGTCGTAGCAATTCACAAGATAGGTGACGAAACTGTGATTTTAAAATCGACTAAAATGTGAGAGGTATATTTCGCTCAATGTGGCCATTATATAGCAGACTAATTAACATGGAAGCTCTTTAATAACACAAGAATAGATAGATAGATAGATAGATAGATAGATAGATAGATAGATAGATATGAACAGACGGAGATAGATAGATAGATAGATAGATAGATAGATAGATAGATAGATAGATAGATAGATATGAACAGACTGAGATCGATCGAAAGATAGATATGAACTGACTCAGATAGATAGATAGATAGATAGATAGATAGATAGATAGATAGATAGATAGATAGATAGATTTGAAGGGAATGTGCTTGATAAGAACGGAAATAGAATTAAATAAAGAAGGAAAGAAAGAATGAAAGAAAAAAAAAGAAAGAAAAAAGAAAGAAAAGAAAGATACAAACTGCGTGAGAACTAAGATAGATAGATAGATAGATAGATAGATAGATATGAAGGGGATGTGCTAGATATGAAATGAAATAGAATTAAATAAAGAAGGAAAGAAAGAAAGGAAGAGAAATAAAGAAAAGAAATAAAGACACACACCGTGTGCGAACCTAGATAGATAGATAAATAGATAGATGGATAGATAGATATCAACGAAATGTTCTAGATATGAACTGAAATAGAATTAAGTAAAGAAAGAATGAAAGAAAGGAAAAAGAAATAAAGAAAGACAGACACTGAGTGCGAACATAGATAGATAGATAGATAGATAAGGAACAGACTGAGATAGATAGATAGATAGATAGATAGATAGATAGAAAGAAAGAAAGAAAGAAAGAAAGAAAGAAAGAAAGAAAGAAAGAAAATGTGGTGCTTCATTTTGTGGTCGATTGATTTCAGTTAATCTGTAATATGACCTGCAAGGCACGGGAAATGCTCTGGTAACTTGACAGATGACGGGACTGAAACATCTGTTCGAATTCCCTAGATTTTTTAGGTAGCACCTTGCGCCTGATAAGTAGAGTCCAACGTATTATTAAATCTATCACGAATAAAATCAAATCTATTACGACTTTCAAAATTATATATTAAAATACACTCATGTTTATTTTATCATCACACACACACAGTCACACACACATACACACAAACATAGTCTGTGACATATAGAGAGGTAGTTGGGCATTTAGGTAGCAATCCCTCTCTAATACATGCTTCATTAAATTTACTGGCTAAGTACTTCGGTTGATTTTTTTTTTATTGCTATTTCTCCTGCATGGACAAAAGATTGTCAAAATGAGTACGTATTACGAGCGGTTTCGGCTAACCTACCCATCATTTTCAATGCTTTTTGTTGCGGTATTGCAAACTATGCGTAAGCTGCTAAAAATGTCATATTTTTAATCCCTTCAATATGAATAATGATGATTTTAATTAATGAACACAACCAGTACATAATGGCCGTGTTCGTAGTTGTTTTTGTTATGCGTTATTTTTCTAGTTTTATTTCGTTTTTGATTTTTAATGAAGAAATGCTCTGACCAGTGACCTAAGGTTAGAAATGGCATCATGACACTTTCCACTGACAAAAAAAAAAAAAAAAAAATTAAATTACATAGATAAAGCCCTTCGTAAAGTGTGGGCTCTACTTGTCAGAACAATTTTTTGTATCTCCTTGAGGCATGGACTTCCAGGAATCCCTTCAATTAGTCTACTGCAATCTTTTCCAACCAGTCCTAGGGCTCCAACTACAACAGGGATTGTTGATGTTCCCATATGCCACATTTTCGAGATTTCTATTTCAAGGTCCTTGTATTTTGACAACTTTTTGAATATCTTCAAAGATACATTGCAGTCAGCAGGGACTGCCATGTCAATAAGGAGGCACCGTTTTTGTTTGTGGTCTTTAATAACAATATCTGGCCGGTTGGCCTTGATTGTTCTGTCAGTGTGTATTGTGTAGTCCCATAGAATTGTAACAGGTCCTATCTCCGTAACCGGGTCTGGGTGGGGTTCATACCAGTTTCTTTCAGTTTCCTTCCCGTAGAAGTTGCAGATTTTCCAGTGCAGATATTGGCCCACTCTGTTATACTCTGGCCCGGATATGACAGACCACTGGTAATACCGCCCAGAAGCAAAGATACCCAGTGTATCAGTTAGTAGGTAATCATGCCCAACTGGTTAAAGCCTGATGGGGTATTTACTGTACCCTAACTTAATTCACCAAAATGCAACATACAATCAATTTTTTTTATCATTTCACCCCAAGCAAGGCGATAATGCCACTAAGACGCAAGTGGTTATTGGGAGCGAAAGAGAATGAGAAAACTTAAGTGAGGGAGAAAGAACAATAAAAGAACAGGGTTTAGAAAGAGAGAAGTTGGAGCCATTTAGATTTTAGAAGATTGTAGTTGACAGGGAAGAAAGAAACCTAAAAGATAATTCCAGAGATCAGAAGTACGAGAAAATAATTTATTAGAATAGAAACTATGGTTATATCTAGTTAAAACTGGGAATTTATCATTAATATCATTTTCTTTCCGGGTCCCAACCAGAGACCTAAGGTCAGAAATGGCATCATAACATTTTCCACCGAACAGTTTTGAAAAAAAAAATCACACATATTTTACATAGATAAAGCCATTCGTAAGGTGTAGGCTGTAATTGTGAGTACAATTTTTAGTAATTCTTTAAGGCATGAGCTGCCAGAGATTCTTTCAATTAGTCTATTGGAATCTTCTCCAATCAATCCGAGGGCTCAAACTACAACAGGAATGGTTGATGCCTTCATGAGCCACATTTCTGAGATTTCGATTTCAAGGTCCTTGTATTTTGATACATTTTTGAAGATCTTCAAAGATACATTGCAGTCTGCTGGGACTGCCATGTAAATAAGGATACGCATTTTGTCTTTGCTGTCTCTAATCCTAATTATTATTATTATTATTATTATTATTATTATTATTATTTGTTGTTGTTGTTGTTTTATTATAATTTGCTCACATCATAGATTTAAAATTATGACTGGAAGTAAATTTTAATATTTATTAGAATCTATGTGCACAGTTGTACGAAAATATTATATGTAACACTGATAAACATTCTTAGAGGAACCTGTTCTGTAAGAGTAAGTGTCGTTGCCGACACTGTGGTTTGAACCTAGATCGCCAGGGAGTTACACGGGCGATTCCATTATAAAGTAGATCACGTGACCATAAAGGAAGTGAATAAATAGAAAGTATCGTGATGACTATACGATTACTGTTCACTCTTGATCACAATCCGGTTTAGTGCGCTGGTCTACCTCTCTGCCTCCGGACAGAGAGGATCCCCAGACGAGGCTATGTCGAAGGACAGAGTCTCGTCTCGGGAGACAGCTACCCGACCTTGTTTTTTACGGGGTCTACCGGGAATTTTTGACCGAACCTACGGGCTTGGATACCCTACAATAAACTCGGCCATGTGCCACATCCGACCGCGTGGGGCAGTTAGTGAATATCACATTATCCGGATTACTTCCGAGTGTGCTGGTCGAAGTCACTGCCTCTGGGCAGTGAGGAACCCCAGACGAGGCTTTATCGAAGGGCAGAGTTTCGTCTCAGGAGACAGCTACCCGACCCTGGGGTCTATGGGGAATTTGGGGCCGAATCATCGGGCTCGGATACCCCACAATAAACTCGGCCTTGTACCACATCTGACCGCGTGAGGAGGTTAGTGAGTATAATCACTGTTCGCTTTTCTTGTCTATCCATTATTGCTATACGTTCACACTCTATACTACTATACGGATTAAGATTCTCTTCTGGTCATTATACAATTTGATGATTTGACTTGAACGAGTATTACTAATGCGGATATTATTGGAAAGCGATACTACTAGTACCGGCTTCCATGAATTCTCGAATATAACGAGCATTTTTGGAAGTGATAACGAACTTTCGCTTGACATAATAAAAGTGACAAGCGAAGCCATCCAACATTACAAAAGTATCATTATCCATAGACTGCTTGGTGACTCTTTCTTTTGGGCTTTGTACCAACCCAATATGTAAGGTCATTTTAACTGTCATCCGCCACTCTATATTAGAAGCTTGATGCTGTCCAGATGCCATCAATGTTCACGCATGCGCAAAAACAACTTCCAACGTAAATTCCTTTTTTAAACAAGATGGCCACTTGTGATAAAAATAGATTTACTATGAGAATCTAAACCAAAGAACATGCAAATGGTTGCACCCATGACGCCTTTCTAAACGTGGCTACATTCAAGACAGATACTTGCAGATTCACGTATAACTCATCAAAATGTCTATTTTATCATTTTAGTGCAAACCATACGCATGATTATCTTTTTAACTATTCAGTGAGATTATTTTTCCTGTTAGACGAATATACAACAGAAATGACTCAATAACAGTTGAAACGTCGCTGAATATACGATCAAAATCTAAACTTCTAGCAATGATCAATGTTTTTATTTAGACTCAAGTATAAATACAAACATTGTTTACCTAGAGACTCAAGTATCAAGCCGACCAATGCTTATCTATAGACTTAAGTATAAACCTGATCAGCGCTTGCCTGTGGCTCAAGTATAAAATCAACTAACGTTTACATATAGACCCAAGTATAAATACGACGAATTTTTGCATACAGACTCAAGTATATATATGACCAATGTTTATATATAGACTCATATGATAAATAAAGAAAAAGTATAAACACGAGAAATGTTTACATATAGACTAAAGTATAAACACGACTAATGTTTACCTATAGATTCAAATATAAACACGAACAATGTTTACATAGAGACACAAGTTCCAGTTAGTTTCATTACATTCACTTATGATTATAATTGCAATTGCGAAAGGTATACGTGCCTCATTTATAAAGTTATAAGCACGCCGCGATAGATAGATAGATAGATAGATAGATAGATAGATAGATAATGAATAGAATTAAATATAAAAAGACTGAAATAGATAGATCTGATGAAGCTGAGATAGATATAAACAGGGATAGATGGATAAATAGATTGATAGATAAATTTGTATAATCTGATCAAAATCACAAAACACTTTGCCGAAATAAGAAATTATCAGTATTTTAGAGTATATTGATCATTTCATTCTTGGAATATATGCTCATTAAATAGATAAATATATAAACAAATAAGCAAATTAAACAAGTAAACATCTAATTGGGAATAACAACAGTTGATTTTCGTTGGGCATAAGTTTTAAGCTGCAGTCAACGCGGTGTAGCACGATATATAGGAATGGTAAAGTATTGTTTTCAAGTCTAGGTAAATCAGTATCATTGGGATAATAACATCAATATATCGGAAGTATGCAAATTGTGGAGTTACCCCACTTATTTCTCTAAAAAACGCCTCTAGGGGATGCTCCCTATGCTTATAAACAGGTAGTGATATTCTCTGTCATGCTATTTTTCCTATTTCACACAGGGACTGTAAAATGTAGGTCGAATGAGGAAAACACTTTCTCCACTCGGGGAACGCACACGTGCGCGCATTAGTTTAAATGTTTTCTTCTTTCATGATCATTGTTTTGTAACATGTAACAATTTCCTATTGTCTATGTAAAACCATCATTTCGTTAATAGATACATTGTATCTTTTAAATATAATTTTATTGCTGCTTTGTTATTTTATTACCCGGACTAACATTCGAGGCCACCATTTTTGTTGTGGGATAAATATACCAGGAGACAGGTTTTTTTTCCTACCCAAACACAACCAGCATTGCCTGCAACAAGGTAATTTTTTTTTAAAGTTCAGATTTCTAAGAAAATACACGTCATCTCTCCACTAAGAGGCGATCCCATTGGTAATGTAAATTTTTGTTTATAAAAATTATTATTAAATTTGAAACAGCATTGATTGGTGATGAAATGACAGATTTTTTTTCTTTCTAATTTAGCCATTAATAGGTAGAGGTTTGTATTTGAGTAGTTAGATGTTTTTTAAACGATTTAAGCATTTTTCAGGCGGGACGTTGGTGTAAAGGATTTTATATCTACACTGGCCATGTGTTTGTCAGTCTTATTTGATACCCTTGGTTTTTCAATTAGGTTTCTTGTTTTTTGTTTTTTTTTAAATGTGATGGACAGATCGTTCGAAGGAGAGGGGGTTAAGATTTTATTATGACTTTAGTTTGTGAGGAGTGCTGTCTATTCCTGAAATAATGCAGTGCATTTGGAATGCCTGTTTCGTGGATTTTCAGGAGACCAAAAAGATTGGCTATTCTAAAGTGATATTCTATTAGTCTATACCATGATTAGTTTTTGTTCTTAATTAGTTTCTTTTGTTACGTACGGTGGCCATTATTAATTAAGTATAACTCAAGATTTCCATGTTAAAATAAAATAGTATTTAATTACAGCCGCAAATAAATACTTAACAAGAACAAAGAAGTAAAATAACAACCAAAGATAATTAACCATTTCAGTGAATACTTTTGTAGTAGCGTGGCTCAGCTTAACGTCCAGTAAATCCTAAATCAAAACCGAAATCATCGACGCACAATAATTCACACTAATTCGACTGGATAGTTCCACTCGATAGTCACTGAATAATCACTCAATTATAACTCAATAATCACGCCAGTTAGAAGCCGAACACCGCTATTTATACACCTGATGGAAAATATATATTTTATAAATCCAGAGTGTCACGCTCGAACGACGGTGTCGGTAGTTATTCATTTTCTCCCTTTATGACAGTTTCT